>QKMV01001881.1:0-14610 GCA_003287335.1 Lednia tumana
GTGTGTGTGTGTGTGTGTGTGTGTGTGTGTGTGTGTGTGTGTGTGTGTGTGTGTGTGTGTGTGTGTGTGTGTAAATTATATGAATTTAAAAATAACAATGGTTTAAGATCAGATTAGGCACTGCCTAGTTAGCATAGCCTGGAGCACACGCCCCTGGCAAAAATGTAATTCTATTTGAGGACCACGTACGCAAGAGAAGCGACAAACCGACTAGCGAGATGAGACCCAAAAACAGTCGCCAGTTTATGATCGACTACTGTAACTTCCGGCTAGCTGAAGAACCCGTAGAGCAGGGGTGAACAACCCGCGGCCCGCATGTGGCCCGCGGAGCAATTTTGTGCAGCGAATCGGTCTCGTTTACAAATAATGTACGAAATGGCCAGCTGATTACACAGAATTAAGACAGCACTTGATTTTCATTTTCTTGACCGCAAGTTCTTACTCGCTATTGTTTGTCATTTTGGTGTCACGCCTCTACCGCATAGTTTCAACCCTCTCGAAGGTTATTTCCGCTCTTTTGGTAGCTGGTCAGGATGGTCAGTGAATTAGGGAAGCTTTGCGTCTCGTTAGGTTAGCGACACAGTAGTTATTCGTTACTCGAGATAGCTAGTGCACGGAGAAAGAGAAAAATTGGTGGCTACTGGCTAGTGCCTTGTGTTCCAGAAGAGTGGACAAATGCGTAACTTGACAAGGTTTACAAATTGAGAGCCAAATACACGGCTAGTATTAATTTCGAGAATATTAAAATCACTTCAAAAATACCTGCCTACTCGAGAACTCGAACCCCGGACCTTTTGCTTATATGAAACTGCTAGCTACCACTGAGTTAAGCAGGGTACGGGAATGCTTTGTGAGATCGGCTGCGTATCATAAGATCGAGAATGCATTAGATCGACAATCTGTTAGATAGACAATTGTCGGTTAAACGGTTTGTCGATCTAATGCATTCTCGATCTAAAGTATTCTCGATCTAACGGCCCACGTAGACGGGACCTATGCTGCGGACACTCGATCTTTTGCATTCTCGATCTTTTGCGTTGTCGATCTAGCGGTCACTCGGTACTTTGTATTCTCGATATTTTGTTCTCCTACACTTGGTAGACAATTGTCTATCAAACGGTTTCTCGATCCAATGTATTCTCGATCTTTTGCACACTCGAGATTTTGTATCCTCGATATTTCGGTTTGACGGTCTTTTGTTTCGAAAACCTCGATATTTTGTCTTGTCGATTTAATGCATTCTCGATCTAGCGGTACGCTGCCGTGAGATCTACCACTCATATAGATTAAAATCACTTCGGAAATGCCCTACCCTGATTAGCTCAGTGGTTAGCTTAGTGCAGCTGCAATCTAAGCAAAAGCGCAGCTGCCATCTAAGCAAAAGGTCCGCGGTTAAAGTAGGCAGGTATTTTTGAAGCGATTTTAATTTTCTCCAAATGCGTAACTTCTTTTTGGACGTGAAAGGCAAGGCAGTGTGTCTAATTTGCAAAGAATCAATCGCTGCAATTCCCCAGACTATTCCACCATGCCCAACTCGTATAGTGTCACTCTTCGGAAGCACATATATTTGTGAGCAGTTGTTTTCAAGAATGAAGAACGTGAAAAGTGCGACTAGAACGTGGCATACGGCCATTCATCTCGAAGCTCATTTCGGATATCAACAGCAAGGCATCACACTCAAAAATACTGTTAGTAAATGGGTTTTACTGCTGAGAACTTCTAACAAACAAACTGCCGACGATTCGCTGACTATATTGAAAGCTTCTTCGGGGCGATTAGTTCTTTTGAAAACTAGTGCTGAAATTAGGCAGAAGACATGAGTCTTAAGAATTTAGTAAGGCACCGCACTGATTGTCAAGTTGCTACATATAAGTCCCCAGTCTGAGTGCTGGTCCCAAAACATCATGTGGCTCGCGGAACCGTACATAAATTACATTCTGGCCCTCGAATTAAAAGGGTTGGTCACCCCTGCTGTAGAGTGTGGACAAAATGTGGATGGAAAGATAGCTCCGCCCACATTCCGTTACTGGCGTAAATTTTGCTACAGGGCTTTCGCTGGTTGCTAAAAATGTACTCGCTCACGACGTCATGGTAAGTTGTCTTTGGGCCTATCTTCAGCAAAACGATCGTCTTCTCAAGGCGCTCTTTAGAGTGAAAACTCTTTCGAAACTATAGACAGCCGGCCGTAGGTCTTCAGTGTCCTATATTGTACACTCTGCACATGACCGCATCTCGATGATGCAATCAGGATCGAGCCCGGTCATCACCGTACGCCACACTTGGGCATTACCACAAAAGCACAAATCAAAAAATGTCACTAAACAAGCACGCATGGGTGATTTATTAATTTATAATCTTAGGGTTCTTTGTAAAACAAACACATTTGTATGAACCGAGTCATAAAAAATGAAAACATTACGACAGGATCTCTTCTAGGCTGTAATAAGATACAAGGTAATTTTGCATGTTTTAAAATGCTTGTCAGAGGATTAGGACTTTGGATATATATGTTTCATTTCTTGATGGTTTCAATAAACCCAACTTCATTTTGCCTATGTCGACCCTTATTTGGCAACATGCATAACACGTGCATTAAAGTACAATCATGCATAAATTGGCCATAATTGTAAATAATCTTTCATATAGTAGTGATTTTTGGTACTCTTGTAAACTGTAAGTATCATGTCTGTACTCAGGTACAGTGAATGAGAAAAGCCTCAAAACTATCTGATTGATGGAATTATTCTCAGAATACGGAGCTAAGATTGTAACCTTTCTAATCCTCATCCCCCCCACCCCCACTCCCCTTACCAACCAAGAAGTGTTTTCCAACCAACATTCCAGCACTTTACACTATCTACCCTTCAGTCTTGCTGACATCCTCTGTACAGTGTGTGTGTGTGCCATTAATTTGTTGTTGCTAAGGCGCCTACATTGGAAAAAAGTGTTCTGATGAAGGAAGGATTGATGTGATTAATTTTTGGTCTTCAGATGGAAGTGTAATATTTTACCAAGCACCAGCAGGTATGATTTTATTGTAATTTTATTCCAAACTCATTGCAGCCTACTTAGTTATTTTTGATATCCACATATTTAAGATGAACTGTAAAACGGTGTAAAACAATTACCTAGATGGAAGTTCTGATGCTTTGAGAGGCGATGCTGATGTTGTTCAGAGTAGCGGTAGCGCTCTCTTGTAAAACAGTTGTCGGCTCTAATAAGGGCGTTGGAAAAACTGGAGTCCTACGTTTCAACGGCGATGGAGCCGTCAATCTGAACAACAATTACCCAGATGATTTTAATAATCGATTTGCAACAGATCACTGCTGCATAAAATATTTAGAAAACTAAGAATCAACAACATTCTGAGGGAAGGAAATACTAGACACAGTATACTTTATTATGAATGACTTAAAATAGAACCAAAAAACTTTTCAATACCGGTAACTTTCCCTTGATAGTTAATTTGCCGCATAAACAATAGTACATAAACATAGCTCAACAATTGTGCATAAATTGTGCATATTTTGGCCTTTTTTGGTGCAAAACTATCCTGTCTCTCATTATGGGAAATTAATTTCGGGCGTCATTGAAGTTACCTTCTTCCCGACTGCTGGAAACTTCTTGCCCTAAAGGCCCGCCTGCATCGTTCTTGAGCTATGGTTGCCTTCACCCCTTATTCCGTGATGATGCTGATTGCATCGGAAGAGCGTCGGATTTTCCTTACAAAATCTGCACAACGCCTGGAACAAAATGCAACGAATGCAACGAAACCACAACACGGCTACCGTAGAATGCTCAGTCAGCAACTCGGTGTCCACTGCTTAACACATTATAGACCAATTATATATTACCAACGTGAACCCTAACAGACCGTCGCCAAAATTACACCTGTCATAAATATGCGAATCAGCTTACCGGCATAAAAATACAGCGCCCAATGTTTACGCATACTTGTGTCCTTGTGGCAGTAGACTCATAGTGCCTCATGGTCCACGGTGCTCTTCCCAGGGGATACTAACGGATCTATGACAGCCCCCCACATTATTTAATGTCGTCTCGAATGACATTCAACATCTAGGTGCAAATTATAGCTTCATGTTTACCCATTACTTGCTCACGTTATTGCGACACTCATCTCTTATGTGTAACTAAACCTTCTGTGTATCCATGGTGCTCTTCTCTTACAAACAAGGTTCCCATGGATAACAATTTGAATTATACGACAATGGAAAAGAATAAAAAAGGGGACTTTTATCTTCAACAGTCTCTCGCTTACTATCATATTCATGTTGAGTCGCGTCAGCATCCGTAGAAAAACTTGGTCGGCGGCACTACGTCGATGTCAAGTGCTCGGTGCCTCTACGGCCTCGGTTGATCTAAGGGCAAGTTAAAAGGTGGTTGACATTGGTTTTCTCAGAACTTTCTGGCCATAAAAACGCCAGTGGTATCTTAATTCCGTTAAAAAATTTGTCAGAAAATTGGATGAAAAATTTGTTCCGGGTCAATCTTTCAGCTCGATTTTTTGTTAGTCTTTGGTGATGCAATTGAACCGAAAATGTGACTGCTTCAACTGGTGCAGGAAATTCGAATTGGGGAAACTGCCAAAATGCCACCGTATTTTTACATAAATTGAAAACTAGCTGTTCGAGCTAGTAGTTCATTTTGAGCACCGAAATGTGTACTGTAGTCTTGGGGGTATAAATTCATTTGCCACTGTTGTGTCTACCATGTACATCGAGCAGTGAATGGGGGCCACCTCACAGATCATTTATTGTTGATAGTCTTCACGAAGATTATTAAAGTAAAATCTGTGGTATGCAATGTAATCGTTTGCCACTTGTCTGACTTCGTTTCACGGTTTCTTCGTTTAACAGGTCGCAAAATATCCTGAGAGGGTGTTACTGTTAGCAATTATTGTTCAAAAACTAGCTTTGGTTTTAGTTTTGGACAAAGGCCAGCGTATTCAAAATAATCTTTGATACCTGTTTCTACCATTTGCTTCCAACGAAACTCTATATGTAAAATAAATGATTTGGGTAACTGCATTTACAAGGTTATCTCTGTTGAAGTCATATAGCTTGTATGCAGGCTTTTACAAATATTTGATTGATAATGTGTTAAGAATTGACCGAACAAAATAGCTTCAAGATAAATGAATAAATTGCTAAATTATCACGAACGTTCAAAAATGCAGAAAACATATTTTGTTCTTACAACGTAATTCTTCAAGTTTTTATTATGTTATGATGTAATCATCACTTGTTCAGTGGAAATAAAAATTAATTGTTTCCTAATGTAATATTTGCTAAAAATTAAATATTTTATCACGTCACCATGGCTATAATAATGTATTGAAGCTCAATCACTAGTATCCTACACAATTTTGTATCACATGTGAATTCAATGGGTAATAACATTATGAAGCCGGACTCTTTCAATACACTGTTCATTATTCGAGTCCTCGATTAAGCAGGTATTCTTGAAGTGATTTTAATATTCTTAAAATTATTACTTGCCATATATTTGGCTTTAAATGTTTAATCCTTGTAATCATGGTACTTATTTATTACAGAACAAAAATTTCAATTTCCAAATTAAGGCACAATTTATTGGCCAAAAATGTCGAGCCATTTAATGTGGGAAGAAGTTAGCAGGCATGAAAAGGTGTAAATCACTATGCAGAGCAAGCCTTTCAATTAAGTTCTACTAGACCCGTCAGCATCACAAATATGGTGCTAGAACCAAATACACATTTTATACTTGATTTTTGACAACAATTGGGCTTAATCGTTTATCAGAAGGTGGAAAAGTGCAGCTTTTTTGGTGTTGGATTGATGGTATGAAACGATGGAATCAGTCGGGTTTTTTTGGTGGAAACATGTATCGGTGTAGAATTTTCATTCGTTTCGGTGCTTGCCTTATGTGCTGCACGTCGAGTTGTAGGGGTGGCGATCCCCTGGGCAGTGGGTGACAGCGAATGGCAACGTCAGGCGGGGAGCTGGAGAGTTCTATTTGCGGGTTTGGGTTAAAATCAATTTTGGGAATGATACAGTTTTGAGGGAATGGATTGGTGGGTGGCTGATGGTCTTGGTTAGTCTTTGTCTGTGTCGGGCTGATCTTTAGTTCTTGTCAGTGATTTGAATTTTAGAATCAGTTTACAAAAAAAGTAGTCAAGAGACACTTTGTCTGTATGTTTGCAGTTTTTGTGGAACAAGAAGTGAGTCAGATACTTGTTATAGTTGTGTTTGTTGCTTCAAGAGTGGGGAATGAAGTATTAGGCATGTCTCCATGTAGATTCTTTGGCACAAGTGTGGCCTCTTGTTGTCAAGTCTTTGAAGTTAAGGGAATGGCTTACTATCAGAGGATTCACGTCTTTGTCTGTTAAGGCCGAGTATGCTTTTCAGCAGTCGGAGATTTTGGTGGTGCCGGGAAGAATGAATTTTTGAACGAGAGGTAGGAGAGTATTGCGGTCTTATTTGTTTTCTAATTTTATTGATCGGAGGAAGTGCTTGCAAAGTCAAATGGAACAAGGAAACCCTGGGACTGGCACCGAAACTATTCAAAACAATTCTTCTTTGGGAACGGGAGCCCGAACTAGAACGGCTATAAGAATATTAATACCACTTCAAAAATGCCTGCCTGCTCGAGGCATTGAATCTCGGATCTCTGGTTTACATACGCTCTACCATCTGAGCTAAATAGGGTATACCATTACTGAATGGCTTTAATGGCTTTAAATGTGTGGTCTATAAAACCGCTTTTATTTATTTTCAAGTAGGTACCAGAATCAGAACCGAAACCTTTGTATATTTTGGTTCCAGTCCCTGATTATAACAGACTTGCAGAAATATGTTGGGGCAAAATGAATTTTCAGCAAGATATTTGGCTGCACTGGCTGGTGGGCTCTGGCTCCTCAGAAAGTGGTACGGATGAGACCCGACTCTTGTATTCTATTCGCATTACTTCCTCCTAATATTTTCACCATATCATTTTTCATGATGGTATGTTTCAACTAATTGAAATTTTTTTAAAATTCAAACACATTTCGAGACCATCCAAAAATCAGCTTGCAGCCTACAGTTTGGGAAAAGCTGACTTACAACTGCGGACGGCTTGTACAAACTCAGCCCGTTTGATAATCTTTTTATCTTACCCAAATTAAAAAAGAACGACAGAGCCGAACAGACTCAAGCTTCAATCCGTTCTAAATTCTGAGCAGTCAATGGTACGTGTTGGAAGTTTCCTAGAAATCAATTAGCAAACGTTTGGCCTCAATTTGGCAAAAAATAGTGAAACAAGTAATTTAAAATTCCACGGAAAATAGGTTTTTTGAATGTCACAAAAATGCAGGTGTGCTCAACAAGGCAGTTGGTCTCAGTTCAGAGCTTTCAAATACAACTTTAAAATTTCATCCATATCGCATCAGCTGTTTGGGCTGTAGTGTGCGATCAAACAGACATAGCAAGCATTTGACGTAGTATCTTGCAAGCGTTCGAATCGAAGTTTTTTTCTTTTGTATGTGCTACGCTTTGCTCATCCAATGAACATAAATTAAACTAGACTGGTGAGCCGTTGTGTGGTGTGATTGTGGGCAGAGAGAAGTTCAGGTGTGCTGCATTGTGTTCTGGTATAAAACCAGCATCTTGGGCGAAAGGGAAAGCCTTGAAGGGAAACCAAATACCTTACTAGTTACTAGAAACTGAAGGTTTGTGGAATTTTTCATATTCATTTTGGTTGCTGGTGTGGAATGTAGGGTGACGTGGGTTGTTGAATGGTAGGGTTTTTGGTGGATGGGGTAGGTTACGATCCAGCTTATCGTTTTACCATGGGTTGCGATAGGTTGTACGGAGGAAATTACGGTTTCACAACAGCGACAATATGTGCGTCAAAATGTAGGGCTGGGGAGCAAAGCTGTCAACTGCGAATAGGCTAGGTAGATTGGCAACCTAGCTACCAGAGCGAGCGCGTGAGAGCTGAGACTGCTCGAGGCGTTTAAGGAGCGAAAACATTAGCGCCAATTTCGAATTTCAAATTCGAATCTGAGCTAATCGATCGTATTCGACGCCCACCTCTATACTTATAATATATAATACTCGTCTTAGTTACTTTTACATTTTAGTCAATCGATCTAGCCCCAGAGATGGTTTCAGTTGATATTTAAGCTTTCTAATGCTTCTTCGGTACAACAATATCTCCATAGCAACCTTTCTCCCACATGCAGTGAATGAATTTACAGCCATTTATTTAAAATTTAAACAAAGCAGTGGATCTGTAAATAATGTTGCTGCTGGCTGGTTCCAGGAGTAGAAGACGACCAACTGCAGAGAGGTCCAGCCAGGCTCACCAACGCGGGCTGTTCAGCATTGGGTGCAACAGGACGTTACCGCTGGAAAGTTCCGCTGGAGGTCGAAAATGCTAATATTAAATGCTAAAGCTAATAAATGCTAAATGCTAATAGGCTACTGGCAATACTATCTAATGCATGGATACCAGTTCCATTCTGGTAACTAGCCCACACTCAAGGCTACCTATGGGCTACGTTCACCGCCTCCCTCCCTCTTCGTTACTGATCAGTAGGCCCCGCACTGCAAAACACATTCCCAAATGGAAAAAGCACGCGTTCCCTGACGAGGAAATATAAACTCGCCAACCTTCGAACATTTTTAAAACGCTCGCGGTGGGCAGGTGAAGTTGAACGTTTAAATTTAAAGCAGCTGTAATCTAAAAAAATTGCGTTGCAAATGCATTTTGTTACAAAATAAATAAAATAATTATAAACATTTAATTACCGGTAAGAAAGACAGGGTAGACAGTGCCTACCAAGCATACCCTTGACTACACACCCCTGGTTAGCCAGCTCTCATAATTGAATGAAGGGTACTGCCTTATTCATATTCACTTTGGAAAGAATAGAGAGTTGAATTTATATATTACACAGAGCGTTACGTGACTGAAAAGATGCCTTGTTGAATTGAACTAAGTCATTGTACAACGCAAGAGAAGTGGATTACATTTCTAACTGCTCTTAAATCCGCATAAAGAACTAGGCACTATTTCAACGCTAAGTTTCTAGTCATAATGTCACACATCCTGTTCGCGGCAAATTGAAATCTACAAATTAAAATCGGTTTTTAAAATTTATTAAAAGCAAGTAAAGAATTTTCCAGCCTGGATTATTAATCAAGCTGGTTATAGTAACATGAGTGTTTGTATAACTGAGCGTAGCAAGTGAAGTGAAAACTTCAAATCAACTACCCACACTCAAAAAAATTGGATGTTTGTTTGTGTGTTTGTTCGCGCTCCATAGCCCCAACGGCTGGTTTAATTTTGATGAAATTGCCAGATTACCTTCTAAGTCTCTCAACTTATACCCCCACTTTTTTCAGCGCAAACGTAGGAGTATTTTTCTCAGAAATTGCACATTTGTACATTTTTGCTATTCCAATCATCTGCTCTCACTATTGGTTTAGAAACTGATAAACAGCTTGTACCAGTTTATTAAAATTTTAGATCATCACTGCTATGAATTTAAGCGCATGCTGTTCGGTAGTTCTCTTGTAAATTGCATTTTAATTGGAATTTTTCAGTTTCAATCAATTCATTTTGCACTCTAAACGCCCAAATACTGGACCGAAATATTCAGTGAAACGAAACAACGACATAACGAAAATACATTACACAATTAAACCGATGCCAATAAACCAGTGCTACAGGGCCAGTTGTTCATACAGTGCGTCGTTAAACACCACATTATCAAATACAATCAATACTCACTTAAAAAATATCAGTTTTTAGTCAGCTGTTGACTAGTTGTCAACTAGGCAGGGGTTATGGCAGAGCGGGAAAACCTCCAGCCAAGATTGCCAGCCGGTACCATCACGGCGATGTTTTCGTCGTAACGCGTTGCAGAGCGACGAAAAATTTGAGTCTGTACTCGGTATGCTTTTCGTGTTTATAACCCAACGAGACTGTTCGCACATTCATGTGATTCAAGGTCACATGGAAGAAAAGATATGGAATCAAGGTGAATTGACTTACACGGTCTCATAATATAGCGAGGGGAGAAGTGGAAACGTGATGCGACTGTTCAAATATTAAGTAAATACGCATACAACAGTCGAATTCGTCAATGTTTTATTCGTGAATCACACACAGCTTCAACTCGCAAAATCGCACATGCCTATAACCTCGAATCCATTCAAACTTAGTTCTCTCTCAACTTGCTCTCTTGCAAGACCCACCTCAAACCACCTCCCCAAACTGAACTCTAACGCCATCGCGTAGCCAATATTAAAACTAATTGCTAGAAAACCAAATTCTTTTAATAATCTTATTCATAAAACCTTTTCGTAATAAAATCCCGAAAGCGGCTACATGCGAGTAGATGCAGAAGATTACTACCAATATTTCTACTATCAATTGCCCGCTGTACGTTGACCCTGAAAATCTTGAAAATCATTTTTCTGTGTATCTTTTTACTGTCCATTATTTTTTAGTAGCTTAGGATATATAAAGTCCCTTTAGAGAAGAAATTGACGGGGGTCCGTCGGGGTGGAGGCGCCCACTACTGATGCTTACCGCGGCGTCAGAGGGGGTTGTGTGGTCAGTACTAAAGCGGCAGGGGCAACAAGAGAACTTTCCCCCGATCAAATCGTGGGGCTTTCAACTCCACCCCTCTTTCGACCCTCATTTTGATTCCGCTTTAAAGGGACTTTGAGTTGGGGCTGATATTGAACTGTGCTGTGACTTATCTTTTTCCTAGCTAGACTAGGGCGAAGTATTTTATTTAGGATTTTCACCAAACTAAAATACATTGGTCGCCTCTAAAAATGTTACGAATATTTTGTTCTGCTTAGAATTTAACCCTGAGCACCTTTTTCCTTTCCATGATGAATTTCAGGCGGGTAATGTCATTCGTCAAATCGCCGTTTATTTAATGGCGCAGCAATGCCTTGCTTTTGTCCGGAAGTAAGTGACGTCATGGAATTGTTGTGATTGGCTGTTGACAGGGTGTCAGTATCAAGTCGAGATTTCTATTGACGTGATTAGGTAGCAGGTAGACCTTAGGTGGATGTTGGCCACTGACGTCAATTTGCGTTTTCAGCAGCAGTTAACAGGACGCGTTGTTGGATGAGTGGTGTCTTTCTCCCAAAGCGTCGACGGATAAACATCCACCTAAGAAATATATGACACAAAAATGTTTTTTGTCAGCTCTTTAAATGGCAACAAGTCCTGTTATTTCAGTCACCTACTTCTTTTTTCTTCAACAATATGACTAGTTGCTAAGAAACACGCATTCAACATGTGTGGGGGAGAAACTGGAAATTATGATTAAAAAAAACTCGAAAATTATTGAATTTAAAGAGTCTGACATAACATGTTGCGCTCAAAATTGTATAGTACTTTGGTTTAAAGTTAAAACACATTAAACTTGCTTTGAGAGTTGCACCAACTTCTGTGGAGCATTTTGGTTTGCAGAATTTGAAAAAGTTTCATTCAATCTGAGGAAATCTCAAACAAGCGATTATCAAGAAAAAAGCTGAACTGATAGCACTAAAAATTTCATAAGTTCACAGTTGAAACAGCTTTCAGCTAGAGCCCATTTCTGGCAGACAATGATGCTGGGCATTTTTCACGGACGAGAATGTGGGTTTGTGGAATTTATGTGAAGAGTTTTACTAAATTGTAGGCCTGTAGGTTACTTTGCACGAAAACGATGGAAATAGTAAGAATAAAAAAGGTTTGAGAACCGAGTGCGAAAATATGAAAATAAAACAATCGCCAGCATAAGCTCCGACGCAAATATCAAATACCGTACGAGTAACGAGTTTTAATACACCAACCATTGTTATGTAAGTTTTAAAAACATTTCAGAACAATATGTGCTTTTTATAATTTAAAATATACGGTTCTCGTGAGATTACCAAAGCTAAGCAACATTGCGGTGGACCAAAGATTGAATGGGTGACCATTCATACCAAGACCCATTTCTGTTTGGGAGAGAGGCTCAAGGGTTTGATGCTAGTAAAACAGCTTCACTCCTCTTGAAATCAATCTCCCAAAATCACAGATTAGTGGAGAAATCCTGCTGTTCGAGTTGTAAGGCCCTTCGGAAGGGACGTTAAGCGGTGGTGCCTTTGGTGCTTTTCGACAGGAGTAGGCTACGTGCCGGCACTGGGTGTCCCCTCTTCACTGTTGATTCATTATCATTTATCACCCTTATCATCACCGTGTCATTCACCGACGCCATATATGCTACAGGGCGATACTCGATAGGTCAAGTGCATCGTTAAACACCAATAATCTATCATCTTCAGGCCGTGACTGCTGTTCAACTGCTCAACCAGCTCTTTCTGTAGCCAGAAGCTGTTCACTGATCGGAATGGGTGTCACACCGGGCTCGTCGCTCTCCCATAGGCTCTCGTCATCGCCAGGGACTACCTCGTTGTTGACATCTCGTATCTGGCCGACGCAAGGCCAACACGAGCGTTCACGCGAAGAGTGGAGCTGTCATTAAGGTCGGGGAGAGGCAACTGGGAAAACTCACCCGAAATGAAGTTTATTTTAATTACTGCAGCTAAACTATAAGAAGCAGAGACACCAAACTTGCTTACCTCCACAAGAATCTAACTGGCTTTCTAAAAAAATTTATATTCGTCAGTGTTTAAAAAAACCTGATTTAAGTTGGAAAAAATGATAAAATCCTACTTAAAATCAGGCTTTTTAAAAAAGTTTAACAAAGAAACATTTCCCCAATATTTTTTCAAAAAGTCAGGTGAATTCTCTTGGAGTTAACCAAGTTTTGTGACTCTGCCACTTATAGTTTAGCTGCAGTAATTAAAATGAACTGCAAATCTGATGTGGTTTTTAACCTGCGTCTCCCTCCACCTTAAGAGCATTCAGGTCACCATAAAGACGCATCTGCACACCACCCAGAGATCAAACACGTCGACACTTTTCTTGGGTAAGATCGTCGTGTGTCAAATTTCTTAAACTCAATTCTCATGTCTAGAGACAGGATAGTTATGCATTTGCATGTTTTTTATATTGCTCCCCAGAACATTAGGACTTTGGCTCTCTGTGTTTCATGTCCAGACGATTTCAATACACCCAACTTCATTATGCCTATTTTGCATGTTTCGATCCTTTTTTAGCAAAATGCATAAAACGTGCCTAAAACGTGCCTAAAACGTGCCTAAAACGTGCCTAAAACGTGCATAAAACGTGCCTAACACGTGCATAAAACGTGCCTAAAACGTGCATAAAACGTGCCTAAAACGTGCCTAACACGTGCATAAAACGTGCCTAACACGTGCCTAAAACGTGCCTAAAACGTGCCTTAATTTGGCAATCGTGCATAAATGGGCCAAAAAAAGTTAATCATTCCAATATAACAGCGATTTGTGGTATTCTGGTAAATATCAGTATGATAAAAAATATGAGTGAAGCTACTAATTTCTTAAGACTCGTATATTCTTTCTAATCTCAGCAATAGTTTTCAAAAAAAACTGTTAGTAAATGGGTTTAAGTGCCAAGAACTTCTACCAAACAAACTGCCAACGTTTTTGCAAGCTTCCTCAGGGCTGTACTTACTTCATAAGAAAAGCCTCAGCCAAAATTAGATGGTGGATGGAATTTCTCGGAATCTCAGGTTCACTGCGCAAAGATTTCGTATCCTCCCCCTACCTTCTACCCCGCCAGGAAGTGCATATCAACTCTTTCCCTTGTCTTTACCGACAATAGACAGAATCTCACTCCAGTAAATTTGGAAATGATTCTTGTCAGCCATTGCTCATTGAGGTTCAATATGTAAATATTGTAAGCTGTTTTGAAGAATATTAAAATCACTTCAAAAAATACCTGCTTACTCGAGGACTTGAACCCCGGACCTTTTGAATTTCCTTTTGCTTTTGCTTCAGCAAAAGGTCCAGGGTTCAAGTTTTCGAGTAGGCAGGTATTTTTGAAGTGATTTTAATATTCTTTAAATTAATACTAGCCGTGTGTGTATTTGGCTTTAAATTTTTTATCCCTGTCATTGTAAACTGTTGTTCAGAAACTAATATAATATAAAAGAAGAAGAAACTACCCAACAAAGTAGACTTTAATGTATTAAAACCAGAATGCTATTCGATACTAGTAACTTTCCCTTGATTTTCTGCAAAAACAATAGTGCATAAAAATGAATAACTCAATGATAGTGCATAAATTGTGCATATTAAGGGGGGTTAATACTGCATAAATGCATGCTTATTTGGGCCATAAATATCCGGTCTCTACTCATGTCTATATCTATCAAAGATTTCTTTAGACTCATGGTTACTCCTTAATCTTGGCACTAGTTGTCAAAAAAACTGTTCTTTAACTGGGTAAAACTGCTAGCAACTCCACTAATAAATTCCCAAAGTTTTGGAAACTGTGTTGTAGGCTTCATCTGGGGCAATTCTGACAGTCTCTCTGACAAAATATCTTTAGCACTGGTTTAAAAAAATGACTGGCCAACTGGGTTTTACATTTGAAGGCTAAGAAAGCTGCTTACTAGCCCCGATGAAGCTTTCAGAATAGTTAGCGAAACGTTGGCAGTTTAGTTTCAGTTAAGTTTTCAGCATT
>QKMV01001882.1:0-14609 GCA_003287335.1 Lednia tumana
TCAATTGTGTCAAAACAATAGGAACTACTAAGAGCAAGTTTTGAGGGTAATTTTCCGAGTTTCCCGGCAATTTTCCAGTGGAATATTTTTTTCCATATTTTTCCACAGTTACAAATGGATCTTTGAACACATTCCGACCGTGTTTTTATCCACGCTAGAAAAAATACTATCCACGCTAGAATCACCTTAATCTTGGCACTAGTTTTCAAAACAACTGTTAAATCACTGGGTATCACTGCCAAGAACTTCTAACAAACAAACTTTCTACGTTTCGCTAACAATATTGAAAGCTTCTTTAGAGCGAGTCCCTAGATTAGGCAGAAGACACGAGTCTTAATAATTTAACACAGCGAGTTTGGCTTTTTTAGGTATATTATAAAATGTCGCTGAACATAAAAATAGCACTTTTGAGAACGCCCTAGCTTCCAGACTTGAGTTTTTGGATCAAAAATCTCAATTTTGGAAATCTTTGGCTGGGGAACAACTTCTTTGCCTTTTAATAAGGGGTTATCCAAAATAGTTGTAAATCCAGCAGAGATGTAAATGTTCGGGCGAGCCAGCGAAGCGTCACACACAACTCACACGGCATTTTTCGTTTTTTCGCCTGTTTGTCTCCACAGCCGTAATCGAAGGTCTGATCGGCTTGAATTTGCAAACTGCAAACTGCAAACTGTACCATGCATGAGATTTGGGAACATCGATCCGGTAATATTTTTTATTAAAGGAACACAACATTATTTACAACAACGCATCATGACCACGACTAAGTCCCATCTCTTATAATATTATGAGACCGTCAGGTCACAGTCTAATTACTAGTGTTAATTTATAATGACGTGTTTGTGTGTAAGTTACAAGTAGAGCATGGGATAGGGGTAGGGTCGATGACATGAATAATAATACATGTGATGCTAGCAGGATTTTCGTAATCTTGCTTAATTCAGTTCATTTGATGTGCTTTTTTTTAATGTATGTCTTATCTTTTGGACTTTACCACTTCCTATCTGTTAGCTAGCTGCATGCCAGACCAGACGTGACATCTGCGTTGGGGGGGAGAAAAATTTGTGGTGAAATCCGTAGCACTCTACATCCTAGAAACAGGAAACAAACGAGCCGAGGGAAGTAGTTCTCGGGAACTATTTGTATAATATATTTGCCTCCTTGTCGGTTTCTTACCAACAACATAAAACAGACGATGCTCCTCTATTACGTCATCGTCATCTCAGGCCGCTGTAAACCGCAAAAACGAAGAATGAAATGGAACAGACGATTTACAAAATACGTTTTCCAGAGTCAAAAAGGTCTCTCCGAAAACTTGGTTTTATCAGACATACATTTCACCACAATTTGTATCGTCCCTAAAAATGGTAACAAGCGGCCATTCTGTACCTGTTCTACACTTGACGACAAAATTCTCGCAAAAACCTGGCCGTAAACCCTGTACGTGAAAGGCGCCCCTCCTAATCTGGCATTCGTGAGATTGCACCTAACGCTGCAATTGAATAATGGAGTATGTGGTTTTTAACTACGCACCCGACCTATCGCCCTGTGGCACTGGTCATATGGTGGTGGTGAATAGTAGGGTGATGATGAGAGAAGATGATAAACCTAACAGAACAGAGGGGAAACCCGGTGCCGGCACGTAGCCTACCCCTATCGAAATGCACCAAGGGGACCACCGCTTACCATCTCTTCCGAAGGACGGTACAACTCGAACAGCATAGGATCCTTCCACTAATCTGTGCTGTAGAGAGGTTTCTGGCAAGGGGAGTGAAGCTGTAATACTAGCTTCAAATCCTCAACCTCTCTCCCGTACAGAAATGAACCGTTGTATGAATGATCACCAACTAACCCTTGGTTAGTTGGTGATCATCCTTAACTTCGGTGGTTTCCCAGAAACCGGTGTATCCAGCACGCCAAACCGTTTGGTTAAGCTTCGGGAGAAGATGCCAGCCACCAGCTTTGGTTTGATTTCATCCACCGTTTTCAACCTTGTCTTTACGCTTTGTCTTTTTCTTGAACGGCCATCTGCAGTGAAATTATTTTTATTCTTCTGCAATCATCCAATTAATATTAATTGAATTTTCTGCACTGTATTCCTATCGTTTTAGAATTTTCCCAGTGACGTGCAAACAGTACATACTGTTAATTTAAATATTAACTAAAGAATCGTCCATTTTATTACTGAAATTAAATTGACGCATAACTTCAGCCCGAACACACCACTTCCTGTCAAAAACCGTGCTACGAAGTTTTTGGGTTCTGATAGAGCCAACCTAAGCTCAGTTCTTCTGACTCCGAAGCGTTAGATTGATCGAGCAAAAAAAAATCTATTAAAAA
This sequence comes from Lednia tumana, assembly GCA_003287335.1. NCBI lineage: Eukaryota > Metazoa > Arthropoda > Insecta > Plecoptera > Nemouridae > Lednia > Lednia tumana. The sequence goes on from QKMV01001882.1 coordinate 2,341, forward strand.
AGTCGTCTATGGTGAACACATCAAATAATGGAACCGCTGAATTATTGGAGAGGTCGTAACGGGAAATTGAAGCCTGATTTGATTAGCGTGATTGGCCTACCTACTTATCAAATACACGTAGAAAATATGTTTCGTACAGCATATTTTTGCACATTTTCTCGTACCATGCTAAGCAGAAATACACTCATAACGTGTTTGTAATCTAAATCTTAGAGCGTTACAGGAAGTATTTTATATTTTCCTCAGGTCCTGAAGGATTTAAAGGATGGCAAGGACCAACAGGAGAAGTGGGTTATCCGGGATTGCCAGGGCCCAAGGGAATCGCTGGCCAATCCTTCTCGGGGGATAGCGGACTGAAAGGTTATCCGGGAATGCCAGGCGACGAAGGCCCAAGGGGGCCACCGGGTCTTGCTGGTATAGATGGAACTCCAGGAAATCCGGTAAGACTAGCTCATAGAAAATTGGCAATCTTATCCCTTGAAAAAAAAAGAACCTTGAACTCACGGTATTGGTGATAAGTGCCCGATCGTCACTCCTCAAATTCAAGGTCTTGCTAATTGCAGAATAAGGAGTCAGTTCCATTTGAGAATCTCGTCTCTCTAAAAGATCTTCAAAACCTTGATTCACGTGCCCACAGAAACGGACCCGCAGTAAAGTAAATCACTTCAAAAATACCTGCTTACTCGTGGACTTGAACCCCGGACCTTTTGCTTACCGTGATTGAAGTGATTTTAATTTAATTTTGTAATGTAATGTAATAACGTAATAATATAATTTATTGTAATTTTTGAAGTGATTTTAATATTCTTAAAAATTATAACTAGCCGTGTAATTGGCTTTAAAAGTTTATTCCTTGTTAAAGTAGATCCATCTTTGAAGTTTTTCGATGTGTCTTAGTTCATTATCTCTCCGGAGGTTTACCACTCATATTCGTTAATTGCACTTCAGATGTGTTATGTCTTGATAGCTCAGCTGCTTAGAGAAACACACGCGACATCCGGAGATCGCGGTTCGAATTCCCCACCAGACATTTTTGAAGTGAAATCAAGAATATAAATCCGCAATGTTTAGTGGGTGCACTAAATCTGTTCTTACTATATATCTAAGTGCATAATAAAACAATCGATGAGTTGATTGTATTATAAGTGGTATCAGCTCTTATACACGAAACTTATAGAGTTTTTCGAACGAGTCCAAATATTACTTATAATCTCCGCGTTAAAATGAGCTTCAAATTTAACTTCTTTGTTTCCAGGGACCACCTAGTAGGAAGGGAGACCGTGGTGATCCTGGACCACGAATCCTCGAAGGTGATATGGGTGTAAAGGGGTTGTTCGGCCAGAAGGGGGAGCCCGGCTTCGAGGGTCCTGACGGCCTACCCGGTCGTCCAGGAGTCCTCGGTGAAAAGGGGGCAAGAGGCTCTAAAGGGGCTCCTGGATTTATTGGGCAGCCTGGATTCCCGGTAGGTATTTGGGATGAAATGCAATTGAGGAGAGTGATCGAGATCAGCTCGATTCCAAAATATTCAATACTACTTTTACTATGTTGTTCTCAATTTTTCTTTATGTGAAATTTTGTAGCTGACATCCCTTTTGTGTTGATCAGGGTCCCAAAGGATTGCGTGGAGAAATAATCCCTGGAATAGACGGACCACCTGGTCCTCCTGGTCTTCCAGGTCTGGTTGGAGTCTTCGGTGCCATCGGTCCTCGAGGTAGGCACATCGATATATTATTTCTTTAAGTTCCTCTAGGGAACATACCTCATCAATGACCCAGTCTTAAGGTAGACTGAAAGCAGAAGAGCAGAAGAGATCGACAATAAATCGGAAAGTGGAAAATTTTTGAACAATAATTTACCTGAGCTTTCATGCTGCTTCTGTAGCTAGGAGGCAGGAGGAAGAAGGAGGAAGGAAGAAGGAAGGAAAGCAGGAGGAAGAAGAGAGCAGCTCTGTGGTTAGGAAATAACCCAGAAGTCACCTAAAGTAGGTGTGCGAAATTACGGAAAACCACGACCGGGGTAGCCGGTCAAACCTGTACCTCGCGATTGCAAGGCAGAATGGCTTTCACTGTCCATACAAACAAGCTCTGTAATCAAGCTAGAACCACCAGGGGTGCAAACGTATTGCAAAAATTGCCAGGGTGGTCAGTCAATTCTGCCGTCCTCGCCATGATTCTTTCAATGATGGTGTAGTGCCAATTTATTTTGATAATCAAATTAAATGTCTTAAAAGCTGTATTTCTCCAAAACGGCGAAATAATAATAGATTTAAACAAAGTATAAAAATCAACTTTTTTACTAGTCTCAACTAATATGACACACACGAAAATCTGTAAAACAATAACGTAAATTAATGAAAAATGACGAAAAATCTGAAATATTTGATTTGTTGACTTGCTACCAAAATCTTAGATCAATCAAAAAAAATCTAATACTCAGCCCTATCAGGTGTATCCTGTCATTTGACAGAAATCAAGGTGTCTCCAAGAAAAAAAAACGGCCGATTCTTGAAATACTTCTGTGTGCACGTTGCGCTCTTCCCGCATGAAATAATCACCGTTTGTTTCAATGAGCATACAAGAAAAAAGGAATTAGCTCCCGGGGCACCGTTTGGCCCCACTTCATACTAGCTTCTTGAAAGGCACTCAATTCAATCAATTTCAATTGTGCAATAAATTTATTTCAATTGCCATGTACTACATCTGGAAAACGAAACAAAATACATAGAAGAAATAGAAATAAATACCAACTTCAGACTATGGTTGTGTGTTTGTGAGAAATTACAACTGATTCAATTTTAGCATAGTGATGGAGGCATAAAATGATTCTTGGAGTATATATTATTGTTTTTGCAATAGAAGACTCAAATAATGTTTTATCCATTGTTTCGTATAAACAAATCCTTGGTGAATGCTGATTTTGTAGATCTAACTTTTTAACGCACTTTTGAAAGAATTTCTGGATTGTTTTCTTTAGTTTCTTGCAGAAGTGTGTTATCAGTTTCAGACCCTTTCTTGCATGTGTTGTAGGGCCCGATGGAACCTCTGGCTTCGACGGGCTGAAAGGCTTGAAAGGAGACATCGGACAGTATGGCCGGCCCGGCACTGATGGCGATCAGGGACCTCGTGGATTTGGCGGGAAGGACGGCCGTATGGGAATACCGGGAACGATCGGGGAAGACGGCGACACTGGGAACGAAGGCTTACCGGGTGAGTGGTTTTACATCTTAGGGTAACTTCAAGATTCCGCTTTTTTAGCTGATAACGTCATGCCAAAGAATTAATTAAAGGCTATTAACTCTTAACTTATTAAAAGTAAATAAACCTTTAATCTAAGAGCATGTACTATCTTACTTTTATCATAGATAGTTTTTGAGTCCAAACAATATATGTGGAAAATAAGTTTGTGGAAATAAAAGCAAGAATCAACTGATAACTACTGCCAGCAGAGATCATTTTAGATGTAAAATTTTAATGACGTATATCATCTCATTTGCATTTTTTAACCAGAGATTTCAATGTTCCATAGGATATTTCCATGGAACGTTTTGTCAATCTTGGCATTGACGAATGTTTCTCAATGTTTTTGCTCTAATCAAAACATTTCGACTAAGCTCATGAAGACTCTACCTTGTACGCTACGTTGTTATACTTCTTGATTTAAATTGCTCATTCCGATAAATTTCAAGATGACGTACTCTGATGCATGCGTATTCACCTGTACAGGATTGCCTGGACTTCCGGGACGATTAGGAAATCCTGGTCCCTTGGGATACAAGGGACCCTTCGGTGACCAAGGACGACCTGGACCCCCCGGACTTTTCGGACCACCAGGGCCTCAGGTAATCAAATCGATCTCATTGGAAAATGTTTTGTGACCTTCGTCACATTTTTAAATATTAAATAGCATGTCTATCAGACTGTATACTGTTGACTGAAAGTCAATATTTTGTAACTTTGAAGACGGACTGGAGCTGGATTCCCCGGCTATCAAAATGTTATTGTTCGTAAAGTAACATTTTCAACCAATGTAGCACTGTCTGAGAAAATATGTTTCATCACCGTTCCACTGGGATTTTTCCCCATTTTTGTATCAGAAATTGAAATTCGGAGAAATAGCGCTGGTCTTGACACCGTGTGACGAAAATGGGGTCCTTCTGGGGGAGTTTTTTGGTCAAATTGAATTTCGTTCAATTTTAATTTTTATATTTTTAAAAACTTTATTCCTATCAAAAATTTTATCTATATCAATGGCAGGGGTGGCGGCCCTGTGCGATCAAAATTGGATCCTTTTTGTTTGTTTTTTTTGGTGAAATTGAGATGTGTTACGTTAGTTTGTAATGCAAGATGGCCGTTCAGCCATTGATGTTGAGTTCAGAAAAGTCTGAAAAGGCTTGTTTTGGCGCAAAAAGCAGGGGAAATTCTAAATTTTCATGGATTCTAGTTTTGCTTGGTATGGTATTCCCATTTCTGAATAATTGATGCATTGCGGATTCTTTTACGGTAAAACTAGGAACAAGCGGATTTTGGAAAAAGGATTTTTTTAACCAAAATGAAGGTAAATTGAAAAAAGTCAGGTTTCCACTGTGCAAGAGCCCCCTAGGTAATAGCTTAGTAGGCCTTCTAGGCTAAGCCTAATAAGCCTACTAAGCCCACCAGAGCTAAGCCTACTAGCTTAGCTTGGGCCAACTTGGGCGAGCGGTTCCCAACTGGCAAGACAAAGCTCAAGTTTTGAGGAAAACCCCATACGGGGTGGACGTATATTGAGGCATCTCCCAAATTTTATTTTTAAACCCAAATATTAGATCAAGCCATCCCAAAAAACACAAACCCCAAATTACACTACAAAGCCTAAATTTGCAAGGCGAAGACCTTTCAGAAATTACAAAAGTGTTTAAAAGCCTGGCTAAACCATGAAAACTATAGAACGGGAGAAAATTTAAGGAAGCCCTAAAGTGATGCCACCATTTGGCATGCAAACTCATACCTCCTAGGATGCATGAATGCTAGAAATTTCGTGGTAAATTGCCAAAATTTCGTAGTAAAACGAAAACTATGCGATCAAGCCAAAATATACTTCCACCTATCAGGCGGGCACTAGGCTAGTTTATAATATTGTATGTATGTCTCATTTTGTGACAACTTTGTTTGTGACTAAGAAGCAATTAGGCAATGATAAAGTTCGTACACCGCAAAGGACCTGCTTTTCAATATTGTTTTAAATGTTAAATAGTGGCTTTTTTGGCTAAAAATCTGTTGTGATTATTTAGGGCCAATGGGGAGACCGAGGATTCACCGGTTTCCCTGGAGCACCTGGAGAATCATCTTTCAGCGGAGAACAGGGTGATTTTGGAGACTCTGGTAAGAAACCAACCGCTGAACTGACTTTACCGAGCATTGGAGCCGCAGTGTAAACGTTTCCGCTTTTCAATCCGAAAGTCCAAGATTCGATTCTGGAAACCGATTATGCTCTTTGTGGTTTTCACGTTTCGATGATATCTTACAACTATTTTGAGAGATATTCTGATCTAGTTCCCCCACCATAAGGGCACGGCCATTTTTCAGCTCCCTTTCCCATTACCAAATCGTCCAGTCACACAAAATAATAAAACAGCTTTTGAACTTGTGGGGTCTTCATCCTAAACATTTCTTTGCAACTTAATGGATACGATGTACCTCTCTTGATCGATGATGAATGACCTGCAAATGCGATTGTACCCAGAGCCAGATCAAAGATTATTGGCGCCTTACCCTAAATTTGAAGTGCCGCCCGGTAGCCATGCTGCCCCGAGACCAGTGTCCAGTGGTACTCCATGTTCTTTGTTTCTGGGCCAATGAAAATAAATGTGTGATGTCACTGACTTTTCTGCTTTAAATTATTTACAGCTGTTTATGATAAGTTTTGCTCATACAATCTGGTTGTTGGAATTAAATCCTCTTTCAGAGTTCCTACCTTTCTTTATGATTGACATTTTAATTTTACTCAGTTAATTTTTGCAGCCTTATCACATTTTCTTCCCCAGAACATAACCTATCTTGCGTCTACTAAAACATCACTTGTACAAAAATTGCAGCCCTGTGAATTTTCAGTAAACCCCTAACATTTTTCTAACGTAAAATGATTCTGACCCCCAAGAAGTAGATAGCATAGTTTATGAAACATAAGGAAAGTTTTAGCATTGTACTTAGCATTCACTCCCAGTTTCTGAATCAGTTTTTCTGAAAACTAGTGCTAAGTTTTGGAAAAAGACGGCTAAATATTGTATTTGCGGCTGTCTTGGCAGGCTACACCGGTCCGAAGGGCTTCTCTGGCGAACCCGGCAAGGACGGTGCCCCTGGGCAGCGAGGTGACGACGGGTTCATCACCGACGGTTTGCCGGGACCAAAGGGGCTGCCGGGAGGGCCTGGTTTTGACGGAATTCCAGGCACTGACGGTGAAGATGTACGTGGAATGTCGAAAATGTATCCTGTATCCCCACCAAATAATAAAGATTGTATCCCTGCCATGGTGATGGAGTATAAATAAGACAGAGTCAGTGAGATGGCCAACTTCAACCCCCAAATGCACGGCAGCTTGCCGATTGCACATAAATATTATAGTACGGAGACCATTATCCACATGTTACCCCCCAACAGCCTCAGTGAATTACCAGAAATGAGACTGTGCAATAAGACCTACACGTTTTGTCTGCCTTTCCTCTGCCCAAAACCAACACCAACCTACACTATTGACACCAATAACGTGCCGTAAAGAAAGCAACCAATAAAAATTCCACGTTATCCAAGTGTAATATGGTGTTAGGTGTTTAGGGCAGAGTGCAAATTACAAATCACACCAAACCTGCTATTTTAAGTGGGCTCACTTTAGCTTTCAGTATTTCTACCTAGCTTTTTGTTTGTCTGAACATAATGCAATAGCCTAAATTAATCTTTACACTCATGCTTCTTTAATTGTATATCTGCAGGGTGCCCCTGGGTCGATAGGCCGCACAGGGCTGAAGGGAAGTTTTGGTGATAAGGGCCTAAAAGGATACCCCGGCTTCAAAGGGCGCGATGGACTCTATGGGCTCAAGGGCCGCATCGGTCTTCCAGGTCTCATGGGTCCTCTGGGATTCAAAGGAGAGCATGGAAACGATGGAGATCCTGGATTAATAGGAAGACCAGGTATGTATCTATACAATATATGCAGACATTAATTTTCTTCATGTCGCCTTCAGAGAGCTAAATTTGATATTTTTCGCACCTACGCAATATTTATGTTAAAGCGGTGGCTTTTTACGCACTGACCTTTTTGCGTACCAGTATCTTTTGCAGGCCTATTGCTGGTTGATTTCTGGTCGCAAAGTTCTTGTTCCCAAGATCACTATTCTTTCAGGTTTCCCTGGAGATGATGGAATAACGGGAGAGTTTGGACCGCCTGGTCTGCCTGGATTCAAGGGACCTGTGGGCGAACCAGGGTTCAATGAGTATTCCCCCGGGACGTATGGGGAGCGGGGAGACGATGGTTTGAATGGTCTTCCAGGATTTCCTGGACCACAAGGAGAACCGGGTTACCCTGGTGTGAGAGGGTTCAAGGTAATTTGTTGGCATGTGTTAAAGCTAACGAGAGGCAATAGTCTAAATTTGAATAGTAAATAAGTGTATTCCATTATGAAGAACCGATTACACCAGTAACGAACAGATTACACCAGTACAGAGAGATTGTAAATGAACTACTAAAAATAGTACACCTAGGCAAGAACATGGTTTCTCAGCCAGGTGAATTACCTAGGAACCAGAATTAGTTTTACTTTGACAGCTATTTGACTTGCAATAGTTGTTAACATGTCAGTACTGGCAATTATTACCATGCTACCACTCAGAAAATATAAATTCAAGTTCTTGCGGTCTTGACTGTTGTTCCAACAGCATGGACATTGTTCTGGTTGAGTCTAATATATATTTATTTGTTATTGGTCAATATTATTATACTCGAAATACCACTCTATAGAAATGTAATCAAAAACACGGAAGTTTTTACGTTTTTTCTTCATAACATTTTCTTTTTTACGTATTGTTTGAATATATAACAGGCTGCCTGTAACAGTTATGCCTACAAATTCGTTTTCTTAATGCTATTGGCTTAGAATCTAAATCAAATCCTTCGTTTTAACCCTTTTAATTGATCTTCAAGGAGTAGATTGTGATATAGCAGAGATTGATTTTCCTTGTCACTAAACTGTGCCATAATAATATGGCAATGTAGCTTACGGCCATGCTTTGTAAATCAATTTAGTAACAAACTAACAACGTTTTTCACAGGGCGCTCAAGGTGACTTCGGTCTGCCTGGATTCGTTGGCGCTATTGGGCTGCCCGGAGGTCCTGGGCAAGCTGGAGATGTTGGTGTGCGAGGAATGCCAGGTGACCACCTTGTTATATTGTTTACAATACGAACCATGATAATGCACTACTAAGTCATCTCTGTAGTGCTAGCTATGACTTCGTAATATTTCATATCTGCCGATGGTAGATGTACTCCCTCATCTGTGTCAAAAATGAGGATTTTGACAATTTTATGCAAACAAAAACTGGGTAGGTAATGAACAATTGGATGGATGGGGATTAATGAGCGGCATCTTTTAAGCATTGAGCTTATTTGTCACAAGTTGAGTTACTTTACACCTTTCTTTATACCATATATTACCTAACCAAGATAGTTGGTAGTTTGGTAGTTGGTAGCTGGTAATTGGTAGTTGGTAGATAGTGGGTAGGGCTTTCTATTTTGAAAATTTGGAAGTGGGAAGAATTTTTGGCCTCCCAAATTGCAATGCCAGCATTTTGAGCATTTTGAGCATTTTGAGTAAATGATCACTTAGAGTGGTGTCTACAGTACTGGTGGCTACGATAGCGAGGTATACAAAAGAGTATATTAGTTCAACTTTCAAGTTCCTGATTTAATGTAAGGTCCGAGGAAATTCTTGCTTTATTTCCCAACGTTTTGTAAGCTGAAGATCAGTTTGCGTCTTTGAGAGAAATGTACTACACGTGAAGACAAACATACAGACAAAAATGAGACAGTAGCAGTTCCACAGCTTCTGAAACATTAAACATTTTAATGATTATTGAGTGTACACCTCTCACTTTGTTTAAACTTTTAAAATGCCCTCGTCTGTTTTATAAAACTGAAAACTACCCGTGTGTTGTCCAGGACTCCCGGGCATCGGAGCCGAGCGCGGCCAGGAAGGCAGAGCCGGACTCAACGGTCGGTTTGGTAGGCCTGGAAGACCGGGACAAAAGGGCGCTCCGGGAGACTATGGGCCTGACGGACCGAACGGCATTGCGGGGCCACCAGGAATCAGTCCTCGCGGCGTCAAGGGCTTCCTAGGGGCACCAGGTATGCACAAACTGACCAGCTTCACTGAGAAAGGAGCCTTCCCATGAAAACTAATAACCTTACTGGCTGTGGGGCAAACATGTCAGGGAGGGCAAACAAATGGCAGAACTGCATATGTTCCACTTCGGATGTTACTTTTTGCTTGCTGGTGGGTCAAATGGCTGCCGACCATTCCTGCTTGACTAATAAGTTAAGAGATAAGGGATAGTAGTGACACCCACTGGATTCAACAAATTAATGTGTATTTGTGTGCGAAACTAGTACCCATCGTGAAATGAAAAGGGATTCTAAAAGGGCGTGGAAATGGAAATATAAAAGAGTCACACCACTAAAATAATCGTCAAATTAGTGGGTTAGTACGAACCGCCAGGCTTAAAAATTTTCGATTTCAGGTTATCCAGGACAGAATGGGCGACCCGGCAATAGAGGTCTGCCGGGTATGGAGGGTAGGCCTGGGGATGATGGGCCCCAAGGATTCACAGGAGATCCAGGACCACCGGCAGCAAGGTATTTGTACATATATAAGCCTATTAAAATCCTTACACTAAAGTGAAACTGATTTACCAAAATGGTAATGTGATCCTGATACCTATTACTTACAGCTTCTTGAATTCTCATGAAAAACATTTTTTTTTTCTTTTATGACATTTTGAGTAAACTGAAAATCTCATTGCAAACGGGGTTCAAACCTAATTCTTTGATTGCTTTGCAATATACCTTCGCATATATCCAAAGGAACATTATTTGTGTGTAAATGTGCTCTGTATTCCAGCCTGAAGGGTCCTGAGGGAGACCAAGGACCTCCTGGGTTCAGCGGCAAGAGAGGGTTCGTTGGTCTGCAGGGAGAGCCAGGACTGGAGGGTCGATCAGGCTATCTGGGAAGGAAAGGAGACCGAGGTCTTTCTGGAGATGAAGGTCTCAACGGCTTGCCAGGCCCGGTGGGAAATAAGGTGCGTGTCCAATGTAAATCTGGCCAGCATTTCATTGCTCAAAGAACCAGACCCACTGTTTGAATGGAATTTCCACCTTCAAAATACTTTGTTACGAAACGGAATGTATTTTTAAACAGTTAGTTTTGCTTGATGTCAATTTCAGGGAATGAAAGGTGACTACGGAGATTCTGCTGCATGGAGCTCTGTGAAACCAGGGCCAATCGGTGATAGAGGGTCAGATGGAATTGCAGGTAAGAACCTGTTCTGGTTTGACTGTAATCATGTATTGAAAGTTTTAAACAGTAATTACCACAGCTCTATGGTATGTGCTTAGATCGTTCAGTTTGTTTTGCATCTAAAACGTTCCACAAACAGCTAATCAACATAAAAATGAAAATAATATGTAAACGGGTTTTTTAAAATGCCAAGTTCTTTTATCGTTCTCTCAACACTTTGCAAAATATATAATATCTTTATTACTTTACTTTATCAAGAGGTAAACAAGATTATGTCTCTTCTCCAGGATTCCCAGGCTCGCCTGGGCTGATGGGAAAACCGGGTCCTGCCGGCTTCCCCGGCTCCGTGGGCGAAGACGGACTCGAAGGGCGTCGTGGGCTGCCAGGAGGACCGGGATATTTCGGGGCGAAAGGATACTCGGGCCGAGATGGGCAAGTGGGACCCAAGGGACTCCGAGGTAAGACAATTATAGACCATTAATTAAATTACACAATTTGAATTAAATTACAATTAAATTATAATTAAGACAATTAAATTTAGATACTTTAGAATCTTCTTTTGGGTTAAATCCTCATCTCACGCTCACTATATCGGCCCTAGCGGCGTCTATTGGCTGAATTAAATCCCGCAAGATGCTATGAAAATCCTCATTCATTATAAAATTCTTCAGAAATATTTTAGAGGATTCTTTAGAGAGATTCTTCAGATTCTTGCGTGTATGTAGTAACCTTAGCACCAGTTTTCAAAACAACTGATTGATACACTGGGTTTGACTGCTAAAACATCTACTAAAACTTCCCAATGTCATGTACGTAAATCTATATAATTAGTGAAAGTTAGCCAAAGAACTTTTGTTTTTTTGATAATAAACGTGAATCAGCATGTAATTTAATAGAAATATTATGAATATTTTTAGGGGGTCGAAGCTTGAAGTGGGGAGCTAGGTAGGTACTTTTTTTGATGCAGTGAACTGAATTCATCGGGTTGAGGTTTAGAGGTACTTTAATTTATGTGAGAGGCCTGAATGCTTTAAAAATTTGTTTTAATATAAACTTTTTTTGAAAAATTATTTATTTATAAGGTAAAAATATTAGTCGTTATTTTTAGGTGTTAAAATGCTCCTACTTCTTTAGAGGTAAATCCCACCAAATAGCATTCAAACCCCATTATAAATCGGTTTTTTGAACCCCCTTTCATTTTCAGTAATTGTCACAATCCTTCTTGGCCAATCTATCTTCCAAAATGTAACCTACCAAAATTACATCTTCCTGATACTACTTTGACTGGCATACATGTGAACGCCAGTACGATTGGGCCGTTGATCAATTTACACCAAAACTGTTAATTTGTCACTGGTCCAAAGCCTACTAGGCAATATGCACCAAACATGGTAACTTCCATACCGATTAAAGAGACTGTAACCCCCAAACTTTAACAATATGTCACTTAGTTGTTCCTTAGCTAGGAATTTCGAGACGTAAGAATATTTTTTTGCTCCCATACAAGCCGAATTACAATTGGTCAAGCATGCTGTGCTTGGGCAATCGAGTCGAAATCCCCCCAAGCATGCCGTGCTTGGGCAATCGAGTCGAAATCCCCCCCAAGCATGCCGTGCTTGGGCAATCGAGTCGAAATCCCCCCCAAGCATGCCGTGCTTGGGCAATCGAGTCGAAATCCCCCCCAAGCATGCCGTGCTTGGGCAATCGAGTCGAAATCCCCCCCAAGCATGC
>QKMV01001883.1:0-14604 GCA_003287335.1 Lednia tumana
TGGTCCACCGCAATGTTGCTTAACTTCGGTGATCTCACGAGAACCGGTGTATCCAACATGCCAAACCGTTCGGTTAAGTGGACTTCTAAGCATTCTTACTCAGTTTTCAAAAGATAACTATTTGGAGAACTAGTGCTAAGAGTAGGAGAAAGAAATGAGTCTAAAGAATTTTATGTCATACCCACTGCTTTTGAATAGTATAACTCGTATAAATGACTAGGCGAGGTTAGACGATATAGACCTATTCCAGCCAAGAAAAGAATACTTGATACACCTACTGAGAAAAGCCACTTGGGTTGTTGTTGCCCTATCCTGCCTGGGTTAAATGCCAAAGCCAACTTGTATCAAATACCCTAATTTTTATCAAATTGGCTGTGGCATTTAACCCAGACAGGATAGGGCAACCACAACCCAAGTGTCTTTTCTTATTAGGTAGATCTAGTATTATTTTCTTGGTTGGAATAGGTCTATTAAGCCCAAGAAATTATTTTGCGTTTTTTTTTGGGAATTTACCGTAGCTGGAGTGAGAAGGTGGATTTTGGTTCAATGGGATCCAAGGGGCCGCCTGTACGTGTTTTAGGGCCAGTTTTGCCTCTTATCTTAACTCGTGAGTTCAAAGCGCTATTCGTAGGATTAAATTGCTATCGCGTGTAATCCGTGTCAAGCTACAAGCTTCTTGAAGCTCCAACTCCCGAAGCTTGTAGCTTGGCGCTTGAGCTTCCCAGACATCGTCTCACCGTGACACTTCGCTCCATGGCTCCGGAAGCCCTTGTAGCATGAACAGACCGGACGTCCTTCCACCTCCGTGCAGAGTTGCTCGCAGCCTCCTCGGCGCGATCCCTTGCAAGGACGTCGCGGTTTGACTCTCCCCGCCGACGGCAGCACGGGGACGACGTTGTCGTCGGTCACGTGGCCCTCGGGGATCGAGCTGCCGGTCGCGGTCTCGGTGGGGATCACGTTTTCCTCTTTTGGAGGCGGCTGGAAAGTAGGCCATATTTTACATAGAAGACTCGAGCTTATTCGCTAACTTACGTCTATGTTCACATTCGGACTGATTTATCAATTCGATTTTGTTTTTGACAAGTATTACCAATTTTAAAGCCATTAACACGGCTTTTTTTAACATCACTTCAAAAATGCCTGCCTGCTCGAGGACTCGAACACCGGACCTCCGACTTACATGACCGCTACTCTACCATGTGAGCTTGACAGGGTATTTTTTGAAGTGATATTAATGTTCAAAAAATCTGTTTACTTAATTGGTTAAAACTGCTAAAAAAGTCCCCTACTAAATTCCCGCAAACTATTTATTTCCGAGGATTTATCCGGGAATTTATAAGTTGACTTCTAGGCTGTTTTCCTCAGTTCATTAAACAGTTTTCATGGATACTAGAGCTAAGATTAGGAAGTAGACATGTGTCTAAAGGAATTACTATGCATCTTAAGAATATTAAAATCACTTCAAAAATACCTGCTTACTCGAGGATTTGAACCCCGGACCTTTTGCTAACATGGCAGCTGCTCTACCGCTGAGCTAAGCAAGGTACGGGATTTCGGGAGTGATTTTAATCTATATGAGTGGTAGACCTCAATTGAGAATTGATCTAAGTGGCTCTGACATGTTTCAAAGATCGCACCAGAACAAGCAATGCTATACTGGATTACACTCTAACCAACTCGAATAACTCCCAATAACGTGGGATACGCTGAGATGACAAGGAATAAACTTTTTTAAAGCCAATTATAAAAATAAAAAAGCTAGAGTATTTGTTTCTTCAAACTGTAGCCAACACACAAGGCATTTCGCCTTATTTGCACTTTAATTGCTTCTTAATATCTGGAGGTGACGGTAAATATTGAATTTTTAGTAAATACATTTATTTTGCAAGCATTAAATGAAATAAAAAATGAAATGATCATCAAAAACGGGCCCTTATGGGGGATTCCTGTAGATAGGGGTTGCTCATAATACAGGGACAGAATTCAACACATTATTTACGTTGTATTTTTTTAAAGGTATTCACAATGCATGGCACTTTTCAGCCATAAAAGCATAGGGAAACCAATACCATACGGACCATTCAGAGGGTCCGGTTTTGTCCATCTTACGATAAACTTACTGTAAGTCTGAATAAATTAATGTTTCTGCATGTGCATACGCCCTGAATGGTCCTAGGCGTGATTTGACCTTTTGCTGATTTCGTTCTGCCATCACCTTCTGGGCAGGCAGCCCGCTTTTCTTGAAAGTAATGCTTGTTACCGATCTATCAGGCGATCAATCAGGTTTTGTAAGCCCAAGGTTTTCTGTAATTTGCTTAAGTGCTAAGGGATGGGGGGGGGGCAGGGACACCCACAGCCAAACTGAATACGTAAGCAACAAATTAATAGCTATAGTTTCGAAACTTGTGGTGGGTTTCTCTACGGAAGGAAAAGTAAATAAATGTGGTGCATCTGCAATTTTAGCAAAAATCTTCAGGGGATTGTTCGTGCATGTTTTGAAAGCACCACCATTTCTATTTTGGCATCTACCCTGATTTGTCATTTGAATATAATTTCCTGTACCTCGTTATGGTTTTCAGCCGCCGATAATTTCCTGTTCCGTTCGGCCAAAATGTCTTGATAATTGTCTGGGAATCCGCTTTCCGCAGAGTTTTTGTTCAAATTAAGGTCGTTATCAAGCTCTTCTTTAACAACTGCCTCTGTTTTGTTTCCAGCCTCATTCTCCACTCCCGGTTCCGTAACTATTTCTCTAGCATCTTTATTTTCTTTGTAAATCAGATTCGTAATCTCGTTTTCTTTAGAGTTTCCCTCCACGGTTTTGTTAACAGTCTTTTGACCGACCACCGCTTCTTTGAGCTTTTTCTTTCCGCCTCTTTGATGTCTTCGGTCGGCATTATTCTTCCTGTTTTTCTTGCGATCTTTATGCTTGTTGTCTTTCCTCTTCCTGTCTCGTCGCTTCTGATCTTTCGCGAGCTGAACGTCGACGTCGGCGTCGGCGTCTGTCCGCGCTGGCGTCGGGACGGCGTCGCCTTGTCTCGTGTCAGGCGTCGTTTTCGCGCGACGCCGCTTGTTACGCCGTCGCTTGACACCGTCTCGGCCTAGAATCACATCGAAATCTCGACGAAAGTTATTTTGTGTATCAATGACAGACTCTTTCAATCGTGATTGGCTATTTATGGAACGCTGGCAATTGACAGGGATCTTTCTCGTGGATGTTGATCGACTTCATGGGAACGCGATTCAATTATAAACGGAAATAAGGAAAAAGCTGACGTCTGTTAGTGTTTTATAGCAGATAATCAATTCAATATTACAACTCCGAAAATTCGTGGGTGATTTCGTTAGCTTCTTTGACAGACATGACTGTCTCTCAGTGCATACATCTATGGAGGTACCTAAATCTGAGCCTAAATGGTGTTGTGTTTTATTTAAAAACTTAATTTTCAGTTTCTGATTCCCCTAAATTATTAGAGTAGTTTTTTTATTCATGCGCGAAAGCCGCCGGTAGTGCTCGAATTGGGACGGTATCAGACGGTATGGCATACTGGTACTTCTCGAGATTTCACGAAAGATACCGTCACCCATTAGAATTAAAAATACCATACCACTGCTTCTCCTAGACAACAGTCATGTGTCAAATCGTGTGGTTCTCGAATTATGTGCATGATATTTTATCTTAAATTGAAAGGAAAGCAGAATGGAAAAAATAAGTTACCAATATGGGATACGAACCCGGTCCCTCTCGATTAGCAATCGAGTGCTCTCGACTACTAATCGAGAGACTGGTAATTAATCATTTTTGTACGTCAACGTCATTAATTCGGGAGTTCCCGAAAACGTAATTTGTAGAGTAAATCAGTACAAATAGGACTGTGAGGGTAAAGTATTATCATTCGCGATCGTAGTTGACGCTTTAAGGTTTTCTGTTTGATTTCTCGGTCAGCTATTGTCAAAATGAATGGAGCATGAATCCAAAAATCAGATATGAAAACAAACGTGACAAAAATGCGAAACTTGTGATTTGAGTGTAAAAATTCAGATCTCTATTTAACTGCAGCCATGGGATGAACACACTCCATTGCGCTACCTATTTTTGTCCAGTTCGAGCACTGCCTACACAGACTCATCGAAAGCAAATGTTGGGAAAGAAAACAATATATTTTACCTCATTGTCGTTTAGGTAGTTGGCGTTAATTAGCGTTGTATCCACCAACAAGAACATGTTCACTGGTCGGTGTAATTTTTATACGGAAGCCCTTTCAAGATACATTTTCGGCCATAAGGGTACAGGAAAACCATGTACTTTACTACCATTCACAACAAAGATATTCAAAAGATTTAAAATTATTGAGAGAAATAAATATGAACCCCATATCATTCAGAGGAATTTAATTTGTTTTCACTGCGACCTTATAACAATCGTTTGAGGGAAGTGGTAGAACACCAAATCGAAGATGCGGGGGATTTACTGGTATCTCTCAGGGCCGATACATCTGTTCGGCTGTTGCTACAGTGATGGACAATTAATAGACTGTTGTATTCAAATGTTTTAAGTCGGCTTTTCAAACATTATTTCTGTGAGCGACTACATCTAAAAGACTGGCGTGAGAGCATTGATGTGAAAATATATGCTCAACACAACCCAAGAAAGCTCCTCAACAGTTGAACATACGCGAGTAACGAACACAAAATTCGTGTATGCCGGTCTAATCTAAAATTGATTTCCATTTTTTCAATTAGGGTACGCATTAGATTGATATCAAATCGTGTATGTTTAACTGGACGAAATGTTACCGTGATGTTTGGAGTGGTTCAAAGGCGGGGTCGATCCTCTCGAAGCTGCATTGTTTGTAATCTTATCAACCTCTTGGTCGGCCGTCGCTGAAAGAGCCCAGCTGGAAAAAAAAACAATAGCATGGTGAGAGTTCACCGGCACAATAAAGCATAGATCAATTGGCCGTGACACCTGAATGGGTTTCATTCATAGGGCCGCGTGGACGGACATTGCACGTCTATTGTTTCTCATATGGCGCCGTGATTTCATTTTGTCTGTTTTTTTCGGTTTGCCATATTGGATCGGTCAGAGTTCGTGAATCTTGTGCCATATATGGTTCAGTCCTCTGTCGATGAGTCAAGAAATTGCAAGTACAGTTCGTCTAAGCGTCATAGCTTGTAACGCTGGCGTTCGGTGGGATTCAAACTGCGAAATTCGCAGCGTTTTTTCAGCCATCTTGGACGTTAACCCAATCAGGCACGAGTGTTTTTTTACATTTTTGCTATTTCGCATCCCTGATTGGCTGGATGTCCATGATGGTGGAAAATACGCTGTGAATTTATGTAGTAACGAGTAGCCATTTGATACAAATTTGGGTATTTGATACAAGTTGGCTTCGGCATTTAACCCATGCAGGATAGGGCAATCACAACCCAAGTGGCTTTTATTAGTAGGTGTATCTAGAATTCTTTTCTTGGCTTGAATAGGTCTGTAGACAACATGCAAAATGGCTACTCCAGAATCAATAAGGACATTTTAAAATATAACCCCATCAGAAAAGCATAACACACACGATTTTTATCGTCTCTGGAATGACTTTTTTAATGTGGTCTAATAAAATGAGCTTACCACTTTCATGGCCCTAATGATTCTCTCTGCTCTTATGGTTGAAGATAATTTAAGAGGGCCATTTAATAGTAAACTCGTTTTAATTCTAGTATAATAGTGCTAATGGTGCTAGAGTCAAAACAGAAGATCCCCCTAAATACACAGCCTTCCTGGTTAGACACAAGGAAGAAGATGCGGTTGCCATCCAAGGTAAGTATTACCTTGGTTACCGCGTATACATCCACGAAATCCAAGGTCACGTGGACTATAAATGGGGCTGTGCAATTCTCATGTCAAGTAAAAGAACTGCCATGGTAAAATTTTTCACCGCGGAATTTGAGCAAAAATGTTGGTGACACAATTTCCTCGCTTCATACCTAAAGAGCGGCCTGGCATTTCTTCCGTGCGGCTCTTCCAGGTCTCCCGCTTGTTGCAGCGAAGGGTTCTGTCGGTTGTTTCTTGTTCTGATGTGTCGAACTCGTGCAATTCTTGCCTCGGCGTCTGGAGCTGGAGGTTGAGAAACAATTAACAACGTGCAGTAGAATTATTTACACTTGTGTCATGTTCTGAGCGATTTTTTTGCCCCGCAGAAGTAAGGAGTCAACTTCACGAAACGTTGGGAGTTTTTGAGGAATTCTTCGCATTCAGCCCAGTTTGTGACAGTTTTTTTTTTTCTGAAAATGTACAGTAGAATAGACCTATTCCAGCCAAGAAAATAACACCGGATACACCTACTAAGAAAAGCCACTTGGGTTGTGATTGCCCTATCCTGTCCGGGTTAAATGTCAAAGCCAATTTGATACAAATTTGGGTATTTGATAAAAGTTGGCTTTGGCATTTCACCCAGGCAGGATAGGAAAATCACAACCCAAGTGGCTTTTCTTAGTAGGTGTATCTAGTATTATTTTCTTGGCTGGAATAGGTCCATTAAAATGAGTTGACCACATCCATGGCCCTCTGAATCGAACTCTTGAATCGAGCCTTCGCTCTAATGGTCGCAGATGTTATAAGAGCTCAATTGTTGAATTAACTCTTGTTGCTACGGAAGAAAAGCGAAGCTTATCGGCTTATCGGCTTTCTTATCGGCTTTGAGGCATCTGTACCGAACGGTTTTGCATGTTGGATACACCGGTTTGCGTGAGATCACCAAAGCTAAGCAATATTGTGGTTGATCAAAGGGTGGACGGGTGACCATTCATACCAAAGCCCAGTTTGTTCGGGAGAGAGGCTGGAGGGTTTGAATCTAGAACAGCAGCTTCACTCTATTGACATCAACCTCTCGACAGCACGTAGAAATGGATTTATCCTGCATTTCGAGCATTTCGAGGCTACTGTCATTTGGAATTGGGACATTTAGCGAGGCGGTCCCTTTCGAGAGTAGGCTACATGCCGGCACCGAGTTTCCTCTTCTCTCTGTTAGGTTCATCGTCACCCACATTAACCCCCTATCATTCACCGAAGCAAATAGACCAGTGCCACAGGACGAAGAGTCGAGTGCGTCGTTAAGCACCACGTAATAGTTATCTGTTAATTACCCAAATCCAGCAGGGTGATTGTGTAAACTTTTGTGCGATTTCGTCCATTCGGGCAACGCCTTCCCTAAAACACTGGTCATCTTGCAAGTAAAACGAAATCAGTGCATCTTTCAGTTTTTCCATCCAACTAAACGTACTTAACAAGATTTTTAATATTTCAGCCGCACTAGTATTATAGTCCAGACAAGATGGATTGCAATGCAGATCGTAATAGGATATTTTCCCGAGCTCGGTGTCTCTAAATTAAGATCGCGAGTGCCGATAGCTCGGGTTTCTGCGCCCAAGAATTAGTGGGCGCCGTTTGAGGAGCGAGTCCAGTCCACTAGATATTCCATGGAGTCCACTATCTCTCTTCGTGTGGTAAACGTTCAATGACATCGTGGGTGGATATGTGCTCTTCTCTCTCTCAATCGTGCATTGCGAAAAAACCAGTCTCTCTTTCAAGCCCTGTTTAAACACGCTCCTATTCTTTGTCAGACTATAAAATCTGTCTTAACATCTCGGACATGCGAAACGATGGGGAATTACATGCATGTGCACCATTAACTTTAACAACTGTCGCCGGAAGGTATTTTATCAATAAATAGATTAGTGCATTTTAACATGTTGCATTTACTTGAAAAAATTCACACAGAAACTTAACCCGAGTGCTGGGTTATGATTTGTTGGGTATCCAAAGAATGGATGTAAATTAGGATGCATCGTTAGGACGGCACCATAATAGAGTTGGTAAAAAATGATTTAGACTCATGTCTGTTGTTATGATTGCTGTGTATTGTACAAACGCACGCCAATGCGATGCAATTTGCATTGCCAATTATTGTCAACCAACTTTGAGTTAATCTTTTTACGAAAAAGTCGGACACCAACCACGGCGCTATGTTCTAAGTTGGAAAATTTTAACATGAAAATATAATTCTTCTCAGGGTTAAAAGAATACCGGCTTCAGTGGAACACTACGTAGGGCCGGTTTTTCAGTGACCCGTTAAGAACCTGACGGTCCGTTAACTTTTTATTACCATGGCAACAGCCAATAAGGTGTCTTGATTCTCTTTATAACGGACCGTTAAGATTTAACGGCCCACTGAAAAACTGGTCCTGTAGTACATCGTTTTTTAGTTACGTCAAATTCATGTAATCGAATCAATTTAATAATATGCTCTATTAATAGCAAATTCCTTAAATCATGTTGATGCACACCTACTAATAGAGCATCGCCGACAGGTTGCAATTATTACTTCTTCCACCCATGATTGACCTATACAAGATAGCATGATGAATTCCATTTTCATGACTGGTGACTCAAAAGGTGGGGGGAGTGGCATGCCAAGAAACAATCGAAAGCAAGTTGAGATCCAGTGAAATTCCACAGCCAACTCTTCAAATGGCAGAAACATCAATCTTTGATTAATTCTGTTGCGAATTCAAGTGACTTTCTGACAAAACCGTTGCTTGGTTTTGTTGACTTTTTGTTCAAACTACGCGAAATTAAAAAATATAGTATCACAATTTTAGCAAATCACGGAGTTTTCTCCAGTTAATTATCGAAACTTGAACCCACTTGCCCTCTTGTGATCATATCCAAACTTTATGAGAAAAAACATTTCACCGTGAATCGTTAAACATGAAACTTTTCTCTATAGACACCGAAAGTTTCCAACATTAATACCCATAACCTTTTTATTGGGAGCTTAACAAGAGTTTTTTTTAAATCAAACAGATTTTATAAAAAGCCAGTTGAATTATCCAGTGGCTAATTCGTGTGACTCTGCTGCCTCGTACAGTTTTTTTGCAGATATGAAACTGAAACTGTGCTAATTCTTTCCTCACCACCGAAACCACGTATAAACCGGGCTGCGGAATGGGTTGCGGCTGACTAAACAGGAAACGGGAATTAGCAGTGCATGTTAGTCTGTGACCTGCCACCTTCGAAAAGTGCATTACATCTTTTGGAGTCGACCAAATCAATTGTACGCTCATACCTCACCACTCGCGGCTTCATTACCATAATTGATATTGTTGTGGGGTTTTCCGTGTGCCATGGCAAATGGATGATGGCAATTTTTTAAGGTCCGCCTACCTTTTATATTACCGATACCTATTTGAATATTGTGGTACTAACATATAGAGTTAAAAATCAGAAATACAGTCTGCGTTTGCGGACTTGCGAATGAGTATATTGTGCCAATTTTATGTTATAATACCCATCTCATACATAATGCAACGAACTAGCAGCGTAGTAGCATAGAAAAAGAATAGTACTTTAAGACAATCTGATGGATCGATATACTTTTACTACAAGGGCTACATTCTAATCGAAAAACTGACCACTTAAAATCTCCATTACAGATCTCTATTGTGTTCCCAAAAATACTAGGAGACCCAAATTTCTCCCACGAAATAAACCCGTTCAAAGTTGCGTTCGCGTAAATTCAAATTTACGTGGGCCACTTCCAATAAATCCTAGAATTTTAAGAATATTAAAACCACTTGTACCTTGCTTAGCTCAGTGGTTTAGAGCATATGCCCGGTAAGCAAAAAGGTCCGGGGTTCAAATCCTCGAGTAAGCAGGTATTTTTGAAGTGATTTTAATATTCTTAAAATTATAACTAGCCGTGTGATTGGCTTTAAAAGTTTAATCCTTGTCAAATCCTAGAATATTTATAGCGTAAATTACTGATAGATTTAAAATTCGCAAGAATTGCTATAATTTGCCTAATTAAGCTGGAGTCTTGTTCCCAATGTACGATTTTCCAGGCCTGAGCAGCCGTACTCGCAACTTGCTATAGCAAAAGTGCACTACCGAAAGTATGTTGAACATATTAGGTTACAAAGCTTTCCCGGGTTTTATTTACTACAGCTAACAAAACTTGTTAAACCAAAATACATTATTTGAATAATTGATCACAAGAAACGCGAAGCATTGTTAGTAAACGCACGTATCACCAGCCGTGCTTTCCTTATTACAGTTGGTAGCTATGCCACAATACCATAGTGAGGAACTCAGATGAAAAAAATTTGTCTGAAAGAAACAATTTCGGCAGCTCTAGTCACCAGAAGTGGCAACCCCAGCTGGTAATTTAGATATAAATTGACCTTGCTACGCGCCTTTCCGCCTTCGGGCTTTCTTCAGTCAAAGATAGTTGTCTAAATAAGGTGTGAAGTACTGACAGATGCCTTTTCCAGATCATACAGTACATAGTATCCCGGACAGAAATGCATTTAGTTGCAACAAATAGCAATTTTGCGAGTGGTCTATTCATTTGAATTCAATTTTTATTTCTCGTTCGGATCTTTATCAATTCTGTTTCAACTCTATTTATCAACTCTGTTTCCTTCATCTTCCGCACAATTAGTTTACATCCAAGAGCGCCTTCTCCAGCTAACCTAATAGAACACGCACTTTACCAGATTCCGAAGTGAGATTAATTCCATGTTCAATGATTTCGTTGTAATACCCATCTCATCGCGAATTCTCCACATGTGGTAGCTAATTTAAAATAGCCGACAAAAATTACTGTTGAGACATTAAATTTTTAGGACATCTTGGTGCAAGGGATAGTAAACAAAATGAACATTAAAGTTGATTCTAAGGTCTTTGACAAGTTGCCTCGACAGATTCTGCACCAATGCTATAAAGTACATTTTATATTCGTATTCAACAAACAAATAAATAGTCGTCCGTTTCTATAATTTATACCTGTAAGTAATTCCTCTTCAGAGGATTTAATCTTTACTAAAAGACAGCTCTTTTTGGAGATTTATCCACCACATACAGCAAGGGGTATTGCTTTTAAAAGGGCGTTATAATATAGCAAGTTTCAAAATGCCACAACATCGCGGATTTGTTTTGAATTCCGCTAAACAAAACCACATCTGTAGCGGGCTATCGCGACATGGCAATGTAACAAAATATGCGGCAAGGCATGAACATCGTTGTACTCCAACTCTTAGCTACTGCCGCTCTGTTGCAGGCTTGACAATAATTGTAGCAATCGGAGCGAAGGTGAAAGGCCAGTGTCATGATTTGTGTTCAATGTTGATTGTTACGGACAGCGAGTTGAAATCGGTTACAGAATCGGTGCTAATGGATCTCCAGTTAAGCAATCATTTGTCACAGTTAGTTGACTCTCCGGTTCGATAGTGAATTTGAGGTACTTGCAACTGCAAGGCGTCATTCAGGCATGGCATTATTGCAAGGCAGACTATTCTTCATGAAAAGTTTCAATTCCCCACCACTATTTTGAAAGACAACACAGGCTATACATCTTTCTTATGAAATTGCCAAAATCAGAATAAAATCATAAATTTGAAAGCGAAGATTCAGCCACATAAATTTTGCGCAGTTCATCTTTGGGGTGAATTGAAAGACTGAACGTTACATCATCTTGCAGCCAAGTTATCATTACTAATTCGGGAGACTTGTGTGAAGATTAGTAAGCAATGTGGGGGTGCAGCTCGAAGTTGACGCCCCGAACATATTATAATTGTCTCCGAAACTAGAGGTGCACTAATTCCGGGAGTGGCACTTCGTATGCACTTATGATGTGCGACCGGTGTGATTCGGAATTTATACGAATAGTGGGGGTGCTAGTTTCGCGCACCTAAACAATACAGAACTCTTGAAAGAAGCTATTAACTAAACTAGAAGCCGCTGAGGATGCTTACAGCACAGTTCGCGAAACGTTGGGAATTTATTAGTGGACGTCTTAGCAGTTGTATCCAGTTTTGTAAACAGTTTTTTAGAGAGCATAGTGATAAGATTCGCAAGTAGACATGTGTCTAAAGAAATTTATAGTATAAAACTCCAACTCTGAGTCAGACTCTACCCGCACGAAAGAGAATAAAATGTGGAAAATTACATTAAAACCCATTAAAAAAAGGCGACGCCTTCGGCGTTAAATTTCAGCACGAGATTGTGGAGCCCGCACTTTGGGCTGTTTCATGTTCAGAAACCTGCTCGGTGGCTGCTGTCTTGTAAACTGTGAGGTCCCCGATTCGATCCTGGCAACCAGCATCTATTCTGTCGTGGTTTTCTGCGATGTTCTGTCTGCAGCTCTCCAGGCAGAGATACTGTGGTGAATTCCTCATAGATCGCGGCCAATTTTACTATTTTATGTTCATTTGTGTATTTAACGTGTAACCATGACAAAAGTACGCAGAAATCACATGTTGGATTTTAGAGTGATTACAGTCATGTTACCCATAAGGTTTCCAAGGCCTAAACGGCCACATTGAAAGCTTTGATAGCAAAAGAGAGCACAGCTGGGAACATGCTAAAAATATTTGGTTCCAAACCTGTGCTAATTTTTTCATTTCCACGCTTATAAATACGTGCTAAATGCAAGTGTTTGAATAATTGATCACAAAAAATAAGAGAATTGTACCTTGCTTAGCTCAGTGATTAGAGAATTTTCCCGGTAAGAAAAAGGTCTGAGGTTCGAATCCTCGAGTAAGCAGGTATTTTTGAAGTGATTTTAATATTCTTAAGAGAATTATCGTGATAAAACGTACTTAGCATCCCCAGTAATGTTAAAGCATACCTGGACCAACTCAGTAAGTGTTGTGTACAGTTGGTACAACTGCTCCTAGTGTGGTAAGCTTATAAAAATGTCAGTTTAGTGGGAAATTGGGCGATTACGAATTGGATTTTCGGTGATTGAGGCGCCAATCGACCCCAAAAATGACGTCCTGCACTGCGATTTCGTCCGACGACAAACTTCTTCTCTGGATTCACGCAGCTAGCTGGATCAGGATGGTGTCGAATCACCCGTCGAATCCAATTTCTGGCAATTGCCGATGTAGTACATATTTGAAAGTTCACGTGAATATTTTGTTTTAACACGGCCTGAGTGGTCATCCCAGGCATAAAAAAATGATTGATAGCCGACGAGACAAGATTCAGTCAGTTTTAATGTTCATATACCTGGCCTTGTCATATAAATTTAGATTCATCCTCCAAATGGGCAGTCATAATAAATGATGAAGAACGTAATTAAATTTATAAATTGGTATTTACGTGAAATCGCACAGCTAAGGTCGATCAGTTCGTTAGTTAGTTTACCTTACTAATTCTAAACTAGCTTGATGCATTGACGTATGGGTTTTAATTATTTTTATACGGTATCGTTTGGAAATTTGATGGAAGTTTATTGGCTAGGTTATGGCAGTTAATTTTAATTACATTTTATACCCGGAATGGCTATAGAAATAAAATCAGGACTAACCAAAATTCAGAAACAACAGACTCTTTTTTCAGGGCAAAATACGATACAAATTCTACAAAGGTGTTATAAGCTATACGATGCCGTTATAAACAAACAAGCTCGTAAATTTTTATTTATCGATTAACTATTGAATATAAATATTAAATCTCACTCTTTCTTATGATACGGACAAGCTGTTGATAGGAGCAGCTATTCTTGCTGTGTTTATTTTTTAACTAGCGATTGTAATTGCTAACGTCCAGTCCATGTACAGAACAAAAAGTCAAAAGCCAATCTTTGCGCAATCACATCAACTCAAATTCAGCCAAATCATCGCATTTCACAACAATTTAATGAGATGGCCACTGACAAAAGGATGTTGGCGCTAGCTCTAATTCGAGACCTACATTCTCGTTTCGGTGAGTTTATGGCCTACCTCGGTCGCTTGGCCAGTCCTGCAGACACCCGAAGAGTGTTTATGGTCGTGTTTTCGCGCCATATAAGTCGTATTATTGAAGGCATGGCAAGTCCGGTAAGAAAAAAACAAAACAAGTGACATGTCATGTATCTCAAATGAACAGGGTTTGTTGGGTCATGCAAAGCAGTCCGATCTGTTGCAGTGACTCATGAGGATACACTCTATAGTACTGGGAGAGCAAACTTTTCCGCCAGGGGCGATGACGGCAGTTAACACAGGAAGGTATGGCTAGAGAGCCTATTTTGTAGGTGTAACGCAGTATACTCTCTCACTATATAGACTGTATTGGTATGCACGTTATGTTTTGCTATTTATATATTTGCATACTTAGATTTCATTTCATAGCACCGTAGCATGTATATGGCCTATCTCGTCACAGTGTAAAGGCTTAGGGCCGTATTCATAATCGTCACGTAGCATCAGTGCGCCCTATGTTGCTTTACGAAAGCCAATAAGGAGGCAGGTTGCCAATCAGCATACGGAGCACTCACAATTGTGACGACTAGGAATACGGTCTTAATTGTTATAAGATTACTTCAAACCAGAGCTCTTTGAATTAGTTCATTATGTGGTGTTTAACGACGTACTGTATTACCAACCGGCCCTGTGGCATTGGTCTATTGACGTCAGTGTATGATAAGGTGATGATGAGGGTGATGATGAATCTAATAGGGAGAGGGGATACCTAGTGTCCACACGTAGCCTCCTGTTGAAAAGCGCTAAGGGGAAGCCCGCTTAACGTCTCGTCCGAAGGACGGTACAACTCGAACAGCATGGGATTTC
>QKMV01001884.1:0-14599 GCA_003287335.1 Lednia tumana
TAACATGGCAACTGCTCTACCGCTGAGCTAAGCAAGGTACGGTATTTCGGGAGTGATTTTAATCTATATGAGTGGTATAGATCTCAATGAGATCTACCACTCATATAGATTAAGATGATGCTTAGCTCAGCGGTAGAGCAGTTGCCATGTTAGCAAAAGGTCCGGGGTTCAAATCCTCGAGTAAGCAGATATTTTTGAAGGGATTTTAATATTCTTAAAATTATTACTAGCCGTGTAATTGGCTTTAAAAGTTTATTCCTTGTCAACATATTGTCTTCTTCTTTCATGCAAGCAAAAAGACAATCGTTGTCAAAATCTCTTGAAAGCCTTTACGGCTTGTCCGTAGAATTCAGTAACATAGTTACTAACACAATATTGTGTGACAACAGGTAGAATATAATATTTACGAATTTGAATTATACAAGTAAGAAGGTAAAATGAAATCATACAAGGAGATACGCAAAATTTGCTGACAAGGTTTTGATTCCAACAGCGCCGTTGAGAATGTCTCCGTGTTTGGTGGCATTGCTCCAAGTGCTGCTGGCCTCAAGATGCTTCTCTTCCAAAGAGCCGAGCGCAGCGCTTTCGTCGACGACGTCGAGCATCGATGCCAACTCGCCAGGAACAAGAGGAAACGAGACTGCCTCCCAGCTGGCTACAATGGCTTTGGGAGAGGTGAGTGGTGTGCTGCCGTTACCACCAGATACCGACGGCAGCTCGCAAGCTGAGCATGAAAAGACTAGAAACGAGTCCATTTACCAGCTGACCGACAAGCTAGAAAGTATGAAGCCCCTCGATCCAAATACGTCCCCCGACCAAACTGCGGCTAAGATAAAAGTGCTGGCTGAAGCAACAAAGCAGGTGTCTGATCTCGCAATGAAGACACCAGGAAACTCGACTCTTTCCGAGCTTTCCGCCATATTTGATCGAATATTAAAACTTCCTCCGAGTGAGGCTCTGGCCGGCGACCCTGAAAGGGAAATCGTGTCCAGGATAATTCGCTACGCCGCTGAGGTGATCGGAAACGTTTCACGTACGACCATCGACATGAAACCACTTTCGTTATCCGAGACCGTTATGAAGATAGTCAAAAAACTAAGCCCAACAGACTCGGTAGAAAAAAAATTTAAGCGCGAAAATTTCCGTGGAAATTCAATCTATTCGGTGCCCGGATTGGATGTGTCCATCATGTGTGTGGTTAACGCGTGGACGCATGCGGGGTTCGTGATCTACCCGAAAGACACGTCGTTGCGGCCGTTGCCAGACACCGAGTTCCCGATCACCAGGTTCCAGGTGGTTGACTTGATCCTGATCCCGGTGGAAGGCGGGAGGCAGTCTCAGAACCAGGTACGTGCGTGTTCTGACTATGAGTACTTTGACATGCTAGTCCTGCGCTGGATTCCGCGGAAGCAAATCGCGAACTTGAAGCATGGGTGCGCGCAATGGAGTGAATCTAACTCGACGTGGACGTCAGAAAACTGTATTGTCGTCGAGACTCTTGAGCTTCCGAGAAACGTCTCTTGCTTTTGCGACACCACACACAGCGGTCATACAAGCGAGTACATTGTGTACGAGTTTCAAGAGGACATAGAAGCGATGACCTACATCGATGACGGATTAGAAATGGTTAACGATACGTCAGATGTCACCGAAATGATTAAATACGAAAGTCTGATAGCAGATATTGCAGTTAGTATAAATACTTCGGATATTTTCGAGAAATTTCTTTCTCGTTACTTACTTAATCTGATGCTTTTTAAATCGGATATTTTGATTAACAACAGTACCGGCTTCATTCTCGAAGATATTGGAAAAATCCTAGCTATCGCGGATCCTGAGCCGCAAAAAAGCATTGTCGGCAGAAGGAACAAAGCGCTTTCCGGTTGTATCGTGCGCCTAGACACTTATCGCCGAAGTCCACCGATCGGGTTCGGGTTTTACCGGAACTACACGAACGGCATCGAGTACTTTAGATCCACGGAAGACCTAGACTTGAACTACTTGTTTGGCAATGATTCGATGCAGTATTCGTTGCTGTTTTCGATGTCGGTCATCCAGCAGAACACCCGCTACGCCTTCCTTCTTTATCCTCCGGACACTTACTTCAAACCGACAATCAAGATTGCCGGTATAAATGTAGGCGAAACGCGGGTTTTGGACATCGTATTTTCTCCCGACGTTGCCGACAAACATGACCAACTGCTCCACATGTTTTCCGGTCGTGACAAGATTAAAAACACCGGCTGTGGTTATTGGAGCGAAAATATTGGCAATTGGACCACAAAAGACTGTTTCGTGAATGCTGGTCTATACAAAGGAGTCTGCACTTGCAATATGACAGCCAATTTCAACCAGTCACGTACCAGAGGCCAGTACGTCATCTTCCAGTACCAAATAGCAGACTTTGGCCGTAAGTTCGAGTATTCGGACTACATGGACGCTGAATATATTTCGGCTTCGATATTTGGACTCAAGGAACTGGAATACTACCCACGAGGCCAGAGAACAGTACGGAAGGAAATGACTTTGCTGAATTCTGTCCTGTTCCGAACCGACGCAACGTACAAATTAAAAGGAAGCGTAAAAGCGCAGTTAATGCAAGAGGTGAGATACACTCTAATTAATAATTTTTGCACGCCCATTCCAATAATGGGTTACTTGTCGATAATCGGCGCTGTATGTTCCAGCTCTTCTGGTAACCAGTCTGACTATAAACTGATGGCTTTTGCAACGCAAAGATTTACAAGTGGGCTAGTGATTCGTACCTACAACACAGCAAACTATACCCTGTCGGGCGTTTTCAGCAACGAAACATTATTGGCCGTCCGAATCTCCCCATCTGTTACGCAACAAAACGAAAAATACGCGTTTCTGATCTACGCACACAACGCATTCTTCGAGGCGCAGCCGTCGTTCGGATACCGAGTAATAACCAGTCAAGTAGTAGACGTCATATTGTTACCGAACGCCGAGAGCAAAAGCGACGACCAGTTTGTGGAAATCTTTATCGACCAAAGCAAATACAACTCGACTCTCGGTTGCGCTTTCTGGAGCGTCGGACTGCAGTCCTGGACGGCCCGAGGATGCAACACCGTTCAAGTCGAGTCACTGACCGTTTGCCGGTGCAGCTTGTCGAGAAACGTGTACCAATCAGCTTTGGGTGGGCAGTATATCGCCTACACCTACACCGAAGCGTATTTCGATCAACAAGTCTACGCACTCCTCGGCTCTGAAACGATCTCCGACGACCGCCTCGTCTTCGCCCAAGGTGCGGCCCTTATTCACAATGCGTCGCAAATTCCCCTCGACGACGAAGTCATCGTGCAAATGATGCGAGTCTTTCTGAAAATTCTACCGATAAAGGAAGACGCCAGAATGCAGGACACGCTGCGAGACATCGAACGTGCGATTTCGCGATTTTGCATCGACCCCACGAAGCTACTAATATCTACCAAAGGCATCGAAGGCTCGTGGGGCACCAAGAACACCGTCCTTACCAAAGACCTGTTCTCCAACGCCGTGCTAACCGCCAACGATACCAGCGCTGTTGCCAGCACTTCATACATGGCGTTTGTATCGCTAGGCTATGTTTTTTGCGACGTCGACCCCATTGTGTGTGTTTGCGGGATGCAGTTCGCGAGGAACAGCAGCCACCTAGTTGAGTACATCAGCAACTCGAGCGTCGGCAGCGTACCGGAGACAGTGCCACTTTTCGCCTGCTTTCTAATCGACGTCAATCAGGTGATCTACAACCGTTTCATCTTCGTCGTCTACCCGGTCAACATGTTGTCGTACCCGCCGTCGATGTCCGTCACCGCTATCTTCAATTACCGACAAGTGGACATTTATGTGGACGTCGACAACGACGTTTTGAAAATGTCGTTCAATGACAAACCTTCGACTCCAACACTCGTGAACGTTTACTTCCAGCCATCGGATTATCCCGAGCCCTACGTCAAGATCGGGTGCGCCTCCTGGAGCGATAAGGAGGCGCGATGGACGGGCGACGTTTGCTCGATGAACGAAAGTACGCCGTTCCCTTTCTGTCGCTGTGACATCAGCGACCGTGGAGTAACGCGAATCGTAGTCTACGAGTACACGACCGTGAGTAACTTTTCCCTCCTCATCGACTACCACGGCCCAGGCATCGTGTATCTCATCGTAGCATCCGCTTCTCTCGTCGGCTTCATCCTGATATTTATGACGGCCATCTTGTTCCCGAAATGGCGCGCCGAACTGAGCAACAAGATGCTGATGCACCTGGCGGCGTCCTCTTTCTTGTACCTGACGTTGACCATGTTGCGAGAAACCCACGTCATCTACGCAGAAGCCAACTACCTGAGCATTCCGCTGATTGTGTTCACGGTGACTGTACACTACTCGAGACTTACGCACTACGCCTGGGGCCTGGTTATGTCGGTGCTCCAGTACCGACGATTTTCGGCCATCGTCGGAGCATCGACCGTGCCTCACTTGCTTCTAAAGGTCTGTGTGCTGGCTTGGGGAGTGCCGCTCTTGCCGCTTGTCATGCTACTCACGTGGAAACCGAAGGAGCATTTCTGCATCCCGGACAAGCTCACGCACTACGTGCTCTACCTCGTGCCGGGCGTCGTCATCACCGCCATCAATATCGGCATCATGGTGGCCATCGTTCGCGTCATCACCAACTGCTTCGATTTTTCCGCTGACGAGGAGCTCCAGCGACACAATGTGGACGGCAATGAGGTGATGAAACGTCAAATCAAGCACGCCGTCCTCATGTTCTTTCTGTTCGGCGTGCCGGCCGTGTTTGAGATGTTCAACGACATTGGCTCGCGAAACGTGGGTCTAGACTACATCACTCGGATCCTCGACCCGATACAAGGGTTGGTCTTGTTTCTCTTCTTCGTCGTGTTTAACGACAAGGCCAGAGGGTACTGGAATGCCCAGCTGTTCGGAGAAGTCGTCGCAGTTGGCAAGCGCCCTACAGTTAACATCCCGCTCAAGAGTATGAAGAAACGAGTTCCTACGACCAAGTTCAAGCTCAAGGCCACGAAAACTGGCGTTCGGCGTAAAGTAACCACTCATCGTCAAGCTGAAGGTAACGCCGGTAACGGTGAGGGTAGCGACCATGAGGGTGAAGCTACCATCCATGAAGGTGAAGCTAGCGTCCACGAGGGTGAATCCAGCGCCCACCAGACTGCAGTTAGC
Source organism: Lednia tumana (assembly GCA_003287335.1). NCBI lineage: Eukaryota > Metazoa > Arthropoda > Insecta > Plecoptera > Nemouridae > Lednia > Lednia tumana. The sequence goes on from QKMV01001884.1 coordinate 5,191, forward strand.
GATCATGAGGGGGAAGCTACCATCCATGAAGGTGAAGCAAGCGTCCACGAGGGTGAATCCAGCGCCCACCAGACTGCAGTTAGCGACCATGAGGGGGAAGCTACCCTCCATGAAGGGGAAGCTAGCGTCCACGAGGATGAAGCCAGCGCCCACCAGAGTGTTGTTAGTGTCCATGAAAGTGAAGCTAGCGTCTATTAGTAAGGTATTTTATGTATTTGAGCTGAACTTAGTTGGAGTTTCATTTTCTTTGTACAATTATGTTGGTGTTTCTGAACTATACAAAACAGTAAAGCGTTTGTAAGCTAGTCTTTTTGAATGCCAACTTGGAAAGTTAAGACGACTGGTACTGGTAAGTTCAATGGTAGGTTCAAGAGCGGACAGCAGTATAAATCTGTCTGGTTATCTAAGGTAACCGTGACTATATCTATTATCATTCTTTGGTTTTATCTTTTACAGTGCGATAATTTCATCTAGCGACACCTTTTATGTATTTGAGTTGAAATTTGTTTGTAATACATTTTCTTTGTGGCTTATTTAAGATTCATGGATCACAAAATATGTAAAATATTTCGTTAGGTTTATTTTTAAAAGCGAGATATTTTCATCTAGCACCGAAAACTGGAAACCCTGTTTGCGTCTTGTGTTTACGAATCCGGCCAATTCGAAAGCCGTGCTGAGATCGAGGCTTTGATACCACTGTGTAGCTCACTGTGCATCCGAATAAAAATTAAAAATTATAAGAAAAATACTAATTTAGAGTGCATTAATCGAGGGGGGGGGTTGTATTGAATGATAGGCTTGAACTTCGAAATCATTTCTTTCTATTTTACAAAAAATACTGGATGTGAGAACGTGAGGCAAACTTTCCAGTTGAAAAAGATGTTAAAGCGTGGATTTATGGAAAATGTGAAATTCATACTGTGTTTAGTATGAAACATGATTAAACTGTACTTTGTTAGAAAGTTTTAGTGCTGTGACTGCGGATAGAACTTTGCATTGCTGTTATTGTTTTATATCCGTATATGAAAGCATGTGCCTTGTTCTTATTGTTTATTTCCGTGTTCGATATGACCTACAGTCAGCAGTGTTCAGCTTTGCAGGTCACGTTAGTATGTAGTTTGTACCTTAAAATGATATTCTTGTAAATTAAAACAAACCCCCTATTAAAATTAATAACTGTGCTATTTTACCTCCAAACATGATATTTCCTCGTTGCGTCCGTTTTCAGACAGGGCGATGTTGCCTTGTTGTTGTGTTGCCGACCAGTCGGACGGTACATGGATGCCAGATCAATTACCGATTTTATGAAAAAGTAAAAATTAAAATATTTGTAGTAGCCAAAAAAAGGCCGTCGAGGTCTAGTTTTCTATCCCACAATTGGAGATTAAAGCTTACATTCAAAAATACGTTTTTGAGTCAAATCTGACCGACAATAAAGTTTCCTTTTTATGAAGAACAGCACAATAAAGAGGGAAATAGTTAACGTTACAAAAGCACAGCACGTAATCAAGGAAAGAACTAAAGCCACAAAAATTACATTTCAGCATCTGGCAAATGATTTCCGGTTACTTCCACTGGTGTTGACAGCCATCAAAATCTTTAATCTTCGTAGACGGAAGGAAAACGAAGCTTAAAAAATGTGCAACCGATTCCGGGACCTCTCGATTATCGATCGAGTTCTCTTGAGGCGTGTGGAATGTGTGTCCGATTAGCTCAGCGGTAGAGCACTCGACCGGTAATCGAGAGGTCCCAGGTTCGTATGCCGGATCGGTTGCACATTTTTCCCGATTCGCTTTCCTTCCACCCAACGCTTACTGGTGGCTATAAGCTTCCAACCAGAAAAGCTAAGTTCTCATCTTCTTAGATGTTATTAAATTTTTGAGACTCATATCTCCTGACTAATTTCAGCACTATAGTTTAAAAAAAAACTGTTAATAACTATTTTATTAACCAGTTATTAACAGTTTTTTTTTTTATTCTTAGATGTTCGTGAGAATTCTTTCATCGTTCATCATCATCGAGACTAAACGAGAATAAGATTTTTAATAAGAAGCTAACCTGTATTGGTGGAACCAGGATAACTTTGGAGCACAGGGATTTTAGAACATGCTTTGTCTTCAGATTTTGCATCAAGCCCAGCTTTGCTGGACAGACTTTTATTTCTATTCGGCAGTAGCCTGACGTCACAGCATCTGCAGGAAGGCTGCTGCAGACTCTGAGGTCAGGCTGATCATTTGACAACACACCAGTCCCAAGCCCACGATATCCGTTTTATAAAACTCGAGCCCGCGAGTTTAAAATCCTTTAAAATGACACCAAAATACATGTAAGGACGCTTTTTCAGTAGCCAATTTCGTACGTGGTAACAACCCGTCAAGTTACCTTATCACAACAGACGCAATCATATTGTGCATTACCGATCGATTGACGTTAATCAGCTAGTGAAAAACCGGACTATAATCTTTTAACATAAGTTGAGATATAGCTTGCCCTAATTTTCGGTGAAATTAAGCACATCCAGTTTACGTAATTTGAAATCACAATTTCAGTTTGGCATTGACAGTTGCAAGATTTGTCTCTCTTCTGAAGATACAAAATCAACCTCCTTTCGTTCCATTTACTGTCTAGTCATAAAATTAATATGTTGTTGGTTCGCAGTGCATGATATGAGTTACTGTACGATTACGTTAATATGCTATGACTTTCCTGGATGCATAATATAATTTGAACATCACATATAATGAATCTGGATCACATTTAACAATTATACTTTAAATTCTCTAATAAATATCTTTGTATATGTATGTGTAATATGGAAGAATTTTATGTATACCTATATAACAATGATATCATGAAATATAATACTTGTAGTTAAAATATAGATGTGGGGCTTATTTTATCAGTGATCGAACCATGCGAGACACCGTTCGAAAATGCCTGACATGCAAAAGCACAAGAAGTCAAGAGCCGTTCGCTTAACCCCAAACAAATTGTCTCTGATCTTCTCAGTCATGACTTACCCTATTGGCGCTAAATCTCGGCACTTTTCCTCGTGCCCGTTTGCAAGCAACTTTGTGATCTTATCTTTGTCGTACTAAAAATATGATGAGAATAACAAAAATACAAAATTGATAGTAAGTATATATATATCTGTAGGAGTTAAAATTTCAATTACTTATCGTACGAGTCATGAAGATTTTTGTACCAGACAAACATTCAATTACAACACGCCAAAGGTAATGTAAAGATTCTTTTCACAAAAATATAATAGTATATAGGTATAGGTATAACCAATTGGCAGCTAATGAGTTCGTAGAACGCCAGGTAACTGGGTGGATTTTTGCTGACTCTAACCAGCCTATTTGTTTTCAATCAAGGTCTGCAGTTGCAGTACAAGCTCACGAGCTAGCTTCAAAATGACCTTCGCATCGTGTCTCTCGGCCATTTCTGAAACAATAACACGCTAAACGTTAGTTTAAGGAAATGTGTATGCATGTCGTCGGGTTAAGAATTCATTTTACACATAAAATTTCTTAACACGCCATCAGTGGCGAAGCGTCGGTCTTTCTACTGGGATAACAAAAGTCGAATTTCAAACTTGGTCGTGAAGTTCGTATAAATAAGAGCACCGAGCTCTCGAATTTCAATCTCTAGACTTTAAAATTATCTAGCTGCCTTACCTTCAAAGTTTTTTTTTATATCAAGTCGATTCTACTATCTTTGAATCTAGCCTAAATTTCTCCACGAACCTCTAGATGCCTGTCTTTACTATACATGAGACGTTTCTTGATTTATATTGTGAAAAGGTTCGATAGTCTATCATTCAGCATTCTATTGTGGGGATGGGTTTTGATTCTCTAGCTACAAGTAAAATGAGAAAAAGGTAACTTATTTGAATCTTTATGGTACACAGTGTCTAGCTTGTCTCCCCTGACGCGTCGCCACTGCACGCCATAATATCAAAGATAAACGAAGAAGATACTGCGAAGAAGTAACACTCTGCACTAGCAATCAACTCCCTTCGCTAGCACGGATAGTATTTGCACAGACTAGCACTGACTAGCACAGACTAGCACGTATGGAGCGTGATAGCACAGCCGCACTTGCTTACTAGGCCGTGGTATTTGATGTGACACAGTTTTTCTCGATTTTACTCTGATAGAAAAAATTGTCTTCTCGACGTTTCGATGAAGCGAGCTGTAACAAAGATTAAGTAGTGGGTTGGTGTACGGTGATGCTCTGATTTGAGACAATTTTGGTCCTAAGAAGGACCTAAAAAGTTAATTTATACGACGTTTCGCCCACGTGGGCGTGGGCATCATCAGGTGCTGTTCATCATCAGATGACAACACATAATGATGCCCACGGCAACGTGGGCGAAACGTCGTATAAATTAACTTTTTAGGTCCTTCTTAGGACCAAAATTGTCTCAAATCAGAGCATCACCGTACACCAACCAACCATCAATAATGGGCTCTGAACCACTCCGAATACCCAAAGATTAAGTAGCCACACTTGCCATTGAAGAACTTGATGATGTCGGTGAAGTCCATGCTGTTGTTGAGGATGATCTCGCGGTACGTCTCGACCAGGGCGAGGGCGATGAAAAGGACGAAGTGGCTGGAGGCTACGTGCTTGGCGGCCCAGATCGTCTCCCACGTGCTGAACACGTCGTCGTAAAGCAGCTCTGGCGGGCGTAACGGAATGGAACGGAAAACAAAACGTTGCCATGGAGTTCGGCGAAATTTTACAGCCCAAAGCGATGCAGAAATGTGGATGGTTTTGTCAGAGTTTTCGGGGATTGAGTAATTGGCGCAAATTTGCTGGAAATTACTGGAAATCGGTGAAAAGTTATGGAAGTTTGTCGAAAATTTAATAAGATGTCGTGACTTTTTTTAAATTTATTGGACGTTGGTGGGTAATAGCTGGCGAACCGGTGGAAGTTAGATGAAAAAAGACGTTAATTTTATTAACATTATGAACAAAATAAACTTTTGTGTCCTTTAGACTGATTTTCAAGTGCTAATCGTAGCACTAGTTTTCAATAGGAAACTGTTTTACAAACTGGGTTCAGTGGCGTTGGTTTAGCATTGTGCATCTAAGCATTCTTAGCAAATGGAGTTCTGAACATTCTTACCCAGTTTATAAAACAGTTTTGAAATGATGGTTTCATTTAAAACATTTTTTAGTAAACTTGTTGTTATGGAATCTCGTTTTTGGATGAATACGATCGACTACACCGACTATTAAAATTGAGGCACGTCGTGGAAACTACTGTGCCTCACAATGAACTTAACTACACATCTAGAATTGTGAAATCTCGGTCTGAGCGTTGTTCACCTCGTTTGAAGTCCAGTAAGAACCAACGGTAACAGAAGTAGAAGTGAGTGTAGTCCCCGTTCTGGTGCATCAGCTCGTACATCTCGCTGTCCAGGATCTGGATCAGCGACCTGCAAAACAAAAACCATTCGCAGACTTTTATAAATAATTCGCAAGTTGAAGAATATTAAAATCACTTCAAAAATGCCTGCCTACTCGAGAACTCAAACTCCGGACCTTTTGCTCCTACATGGCAACTTCTCTTTAAGTGATTTTAATATCTGTCATGTTAACACTAGCCGTTTATTTGGCTTTAAGTTTGTAATCATTATAATTCGTAAGTTATCAATAATTGTGGGACCTGCAAAACGTTAAAGCTAGTAACTGTACCATGTGACTACTTTGCAATCAAAAACGTATTTGGGCATCCAAGTAAATCAAATACCTCATTTAACGAATCGGTTAAACGAACCCCAAGTGTCACCAAATCCCGTGAAAATACAGGTTCCATGTATACCTGAGATTGGCGAAGTGGTTGTCCATGGCGCCGCCGTTGGGGAAATTAGAGCCCATGCGTTCCATGAGCTGACAGAAGCACGAGTAGGTTGTCCCTTCGTCGTCGAGGATGACCAGCAGTGGAGCGACCAGGTCGCACATGCCCTGCATGTAGCCGATGTCCAGATGCTCCCACACGTAGCTGCACGCAAACAGCAAAACCCGTCCGTCAGCCGGGTGTTATGGTCTGGATGCAGGGGCGTGCGGTCAGTTTTGAGAGTGACTACAGTCCGTTCGGGGTTGAAAGTGTAGCGGCAAATGGGCTTATCAAAGGAGGTATCCCGTGGGTTTTTTGAATAGGCGGTCAACCACTAGAGGGTAAGTGGTGTGTATTCTTCGACTTCTTCATACTTCTTTTGACTTCATGAGGCAGTATTTCACCTTTCTAGCACACATCCGACATATTTGGAGACCAGCTGCATTCAACTCACGTGCACATGACGTTCCTGAGCTTCTCGAGGTTTTCGAGGGTGAAGTAGCAGTAGTTGCGATCGCAGCGTTGCACGTCTTTGTCTATTCGGTGGATGTTCAGTCCAAACGTCTCCAACAACTCCGTCTGCATAGGAAAATAAGCAACATTGTCTCAGACTGTCTATTCTCTTGACGAACGTACTTTTCCACTTCGCTGCAAGTATCGATTAACACGCCAAGTCAATCATTATTGGAATTAAACGTGACATGACCTCTCGCCTTATACATTCCATACTGTGAGAGAGTATAATGCGTTACACCCATAGAATAGGCTCTCTAGCTATTCCTCCCTGTGTTAATTGCACTAGCGCCCTTAGTGGAAAAGTATTCTCTCCGAGTGTATACAGTAAAGCCTGTGTTTTTGCATTGCCTCTTAAAAAGTGACAGGCCCTACCGAATAGATGCCGCCCTGTGAGCTGGCAGGCGAGATGCAGTTCGAGCGGCAGTCGCCAGAGTTCCCTTCGACGTTGTCTTCCGAGACTGTGAGCATCGCGCACTCCTTCTCGTCTGCGGAAGAAACCAAAATTACGTTAAGCCTCCGGCTGGACCTAATAATGAAAGATAAGCTTAAGCTTTAGCAGCTACACGAGTTGTGGGTGTACTCAGTTTCTACACGTTTATACAGAGATGGGAAAGTTACTTATAAAAGTAATTTTTGGGATGTTAACTACGGTAAAATCTTTTAATTTCTCATTTTAGTTTAAACTACTTCAGTTAATCTTTCCCGAGTATAAGGTATAATTAAATTGTTTCTCGAATAATTGTATTAGTATTATCTTGAAAGCGTCACTGTAGCTACCGCCGGGGCAGGCGGAGTGACCACCCCGGGGCCAAGGGGTTTTCCCCGTTGGGGGCGTCCCGTACCAAAAGGTCGTAGGCCTAAAAGAGCCCTCGCACACGAGTCCATAATTTTCCAGCGCAAATTATGAGTATAACTTCGGCACCTCAACCCCCATCTAACGCCCTCCACCCTCTGAGACGTGGATATGTGGACAGCGTTAAAGCACAGTACGTACAAGTCGTCGGCCCGGGCAAAATCAGGTCAAGCTGCTAGTTGAAAATGCAGCTGAAGCAGAAGGGAGTTGGTTAAGGGTATAGTCCGTCCCAGGGGAAGAATAGTTTTCTAGGACCTAGATTTCTCCGGCGATTACACTCCCGTCATACGGCTGCTGGTGTCGAGTTGGCGTGAGATTCCAGGAATGGATACAATAAATTGCAAGATAAAATTCTTTAAACGTAAGTGTAGCTTCTAATCTTAGCACTAGTTTTCAAAAAACTGTTTAACAAACTTGGTAAGAATGCTACGAAGTTTACTTAAATATTCCCAAAGTTTCGCGAACTATTCTGCTCACTTCCTCAGGAGCTTTTAGCAATCTTTAAGTAAACGTCGTACCATTTTACCCAGTTCGTACAACAGTTTTTTTAAGAACGCGAAATTTAAGCCTGCTCCAAAGGGTTGGTTTTATGACATGACGAGTGGTTCCAGCTCACTGTCTATTGTATCCATCACGTGTACCTCACGAGGCCTCGAGACCAGCAGCCGCATGGTGGGGGTGAACTTGGCGGAGAATCCTTGGCAAGAAAATACTTGAATTTCCGCGAGGTGGACTAGAGGTACTGAGTAGACAAGTAGATAGGCACGGTAGGTCGGTACCGTTATCGTCCGTGAACTGATCGGCGGGGTTTCCGCTGTCGAGCGAGGGGTTGGTGGTGACGATCACGGTGGACTCCAAAGCTGCGCTCAGGTTCAGGTGGTGGCTGGGCTCTTCGTCCGCCACCACGCCCTCGTCGGAAGACGCCGATGCCACCTATCACGCAAAAGAGGCAATATTAACAACAACAAAATTGCTTGAATGCTAAGAAATCTACTACAGCACACTTGTTGACGTAATAATTTTATACTCTTAAGAATATTACTAGCCGTGTAATTGGCTTTAAAAGTTTATTCCTTGTCAATTTTATACTCATTCGTTGGCATTTATTTGTTGGCTCAAAAACGCCTAGCTTTCGTCCGTAGGCAAGTGACGTCATGTAACTGTTGCGATTGGATTCTCTCACTTTCCTTGCTGCGAGATGAGACGAGACGAGAACTCCAGTAAGCGGTTCCTGGGCTATTCTAATGGGCCTGACAACCTCTCACTCGTTACCGATTAAGTTCTCGCCTTATCTCGCAGCGAGAAAATTTAGAAAAAAAGGCCTCAGAAATCCGACAGGGATGAACATCTGGGTAAGCCCAGTGGGTAATTTTTTTTTTGACGCCGATCAATACTGAACGATAGCCAAGAGTAAACATATATCGTAGTATGGATATTGCCTAGGACAAAAGTCTGTCTGGAATTTGGCCCATTCTGAACTCACAGGGGAAAAACCATCACATAGTTCTGTGGTTTACTTCGAAACCACGTAAGCTGAATATTTAAGACGCGGGTACAATTTTAGTCCACCCAAAGAATTCAGAATTCACTGTTCCAAGTATTAGCATAGTTAAAACCTCGTGTGACCTAGCAGTACTCGAATCAAAAACGCTCCAAAGTTCCCACTCTAGTTGCCGTCGTCACCTCTTACGTACCCGTTGGTTTTCGTCAACCTCCTGCAAGCCGTTGACGACCACGGCGTGCTCCACCGCCTCTTCGACGTGGTTGCCGTCATCGACCGAGTTCGGTGGACATTTGACGCCGTTGGTGATGCCGTCGCACGAGATCTTCAAGTCTTGTCGGTGGTTGTCGAGGTTTTGCTGCATCTCCACGTCAGCCTGCGTTTGTTCCAGGGAGTTCGGTGGACACCGTTCTTCAGTCTCGTCCTCCTCCACGATCGGCTCGTTCTCGTCCGAAGCCACACTCATGTTGTCTTCCTCGAACACCTAAAATCGAAAACAAATAAAATCTCTTTAAAAAAAATGTTATTAACTGGGTTTTAGTGCTGAAAACTTAACTGAGACTAAACTGCCAACGTTTCGCTAACTATTCTGACAGCTTCATCGAGGCAAGTCTGGATGAAGCTTTCAGAATAGTTAGCGAAACGTTGGCAGTTTAGTTTCAGTTAAGTTTTCAGCAGTTTAACCCAG
>QKMV01001885.1:0-14594 GCA_003287335.1 Lednia tumana
GAGGCACTGCGGGTAGTGTAGTGCGCTGTTTTGTCGACTTTGCCTACCGATGAGAAAATTTCTTCCCATGAGACTAATGATAGAAATAACAATAATAAGAATAAAAACAAAAATAATAATAACACTGGGTACTTCTCATACTGCTACTAATAATAATAAATGGAAACCCACGGAACTAGGGAAGGGGCCCATGGTAGCATCCTTTTTGTTTTAATTCCGTCCCTGGCTTGAGGCGCGTTGGTTTGAGACGACTAGGTGGTCCATGGACCCATATTCAATCGATCAGTCAACTAAGAATGGAAGTTGGGCCGCTCTACAATCTGATTTTTATGGCTGGGTGTACGTATACTTCATTTATCGAAACATCTACTGTGCCCCGTGAAAAGAGTGTAGCGAATTTCTTTTGTTGTCTCAAGTTGGGGGAAATCCAATTGCGTCAATTTTAAATTGTATGAGCGAAAATTCGAATTTACACTGTGGAAGTAAGTACTTTCCTACGTCGGTGTAGGTATTCCATATGAAAGATAGATCGATTGTCTTAATGCTTTCATGGTTTCGAACCTATTTTACGAAATCCACTAAGGCATCAGACATGTCACATGAAAATAGTTGAAAGAAATAAATCGTTATTGTGCGGATAGGTAATTGAATTCCTATTATTTCATATTGTTCTATCCAATTACATTATCTCTTTTTGTTGAGCTCCATTCATGAGCTCGAAAACTTTTATTAGATTTACAACCACCGAAAACTATGTTTCAAAATGACCCTCGTCGTGTTATTATTTTATTGTTTCTTTTCGTGTCAGTTAGCTACAACTGTTAGTTAACTGCTGCTGTGCATTGTTGTACCTTGTGCAGTGCAAATTGAGTGTCATTGTCATCTTAATGAATACAATAAGGCTAACATTAAATGCGATTATGCATACTTAACTGGTATGTGTTTTCCTGCAACATTAAACCACTTGGCATTGAATGAAAGTAACGGAGATATGTTTGGAATTTGCGACAGCCTCCTTTTTACGTCCTGATCGAAATCTTGGTTGGATAAATACCCGCGCCGAAGATGATTTTGAGATCTTTTTGTCGGAACGTGGCATTAGCGTGATAACTACACATAATTTATGAGACACCTTATCAATTAAACACGGAAACAATTATGTAATAAATTTCTTCAATATCTTCAATGTCACCATCTTGCAACCGGCATAATCCATTGGGGTTTATAGTACCACTTACGATTAAGCCATCTCGGTATTAATCGCAGCGGCTTTGTGTATTGCTAACCGATCCCATTCCCAGGTGATGTGCGCGTCGCCACAGCGATGTTGAAAAAGTGTACCCGCACCAAAAGATCCAATATATCATCCTCATTCATAATGATAACGACGAGGCTTCTCGTGCATAAGGGGATATTAAAAGATAGCGACACGTCTTCATTCCCTCCGATATTGGTTGGAAAGTTTGAGCGCAAATCATTCTCGCCAGGCGGTATAAGGTACCTAACCGATTAAAATGCCTGCAGGGGAGCGCTTGATGCCAACAACCTGTGGATCGTTTGACACGAAGTTTCTAGCGAGTAGCAGATGCTTTTTATCACATGGCATTCGTTCGAACATTATTTAATCATCGCCGTCGTCATTAATTTCTTTCGACTTGGATGTTCTCTGTCTTCTAGCGATGTCAGCACGATTCTTTCAGATCCGCGTCAACGTCCCTTAGTCCAGGAACATGTTGCATGAGGTTTCCTTTCAATGTCCCGTTGAATTATAAAGCGGACGTGGAACAGATCACAGAACTAACGAAGGGTAACTGGGGGTGGGCTTAGAAAAGTAACTCATGTCAGAACGTGGACTAAATTTATAGTCACAACCTCAAGGGCAAAGTCGAGCTTCGTTGGTCCTTTTTTTCGTACTCGTGTGCAGATGGGTCAGCAGGGTGTCTTAAATACAAGTACAGCTTGGATAAGAATGAGGAAATAATTTCAAAGCAAGAGAAGCGAATATTTTCAATTTCCCACCCATTTGATTCGACGACGCAACCACAACGGCCCTACGATGAGAACCGTCAAATAGACTTTTCCTTGAAAGGAATCACGATTAAAATCGTGATCACGAAATATGAAATGCAAGCTTGCAACAAGGCTTTTTAGTCGTAATTTTTTTCAATTTATGTTATGTCATTTACAGACTTCTTCCGACATAAGTGATGCAACGCGATTTGATGTGGCATTAAAATAAACTGGACACTAATACCTATATAAATCTCACTAAATAATAACTACTATATGGAATTGAAATGCGTGGCTTTTGTTGTAGCATCGCTCCAGCGTTTAAAACCGCGTACCAAACAGAAGCCAGTGGATAATTGCAATGTGTCAACTCATTTTTCAGTGGCAACGCTGGCAAATAGTAACATGCAAACGTGCTAAGGTAACAAAATAAAACAGCAGGTTTTCGTCATGGTGCGATGGTCTCTCGCGTCCGCCTTGGTCGGTTGGTTGGCTGACCCAGAGAGAGTTACAAACGGCAACGCCAACGCCAGTTCTTCGGCATCGGCTCGCAGGCCAGCTAGCTTCCAGTACACTTCAGTACGTACGAGCAAAGAGCCGTGAACGGACGTATAGGTACTTCGGGTTCGCACGGATGCCACTACAATGTAGTCAGTGTACCTGTTGCTCTTGATTGTGAAAATGTCGCAGCGTAGGGAAGTTTGTCAGTTCAGACGTGTGTGTATGAGTGCGTGTGTGCGCGTTAATTGAAGGGAAGTGTGTTGATTGATCGGCGGTGTTGTAAAGAGATAACCTGGCCTGGCCAGTAGGTATATCCACGTACACACGACGCGAGTTACGGTAAAGGCTCGTCGGATACGATACCTGCGTGTTGATTGCACAGTGAGGGAGGGCGTTGAACGCTAGAAAACACAAGAGCTGTGGCGAGGAGTTTTAGTAGGAGTGTGCGAGCATATGTGATTGGGTCTTCGGATCTACGCATTGTGCGTGAGTTTGCGTCATACGATAGCTCTTTGTTTGCTGGTGACAAATACGAAAGAATCGAGTGTGTGTGTGCGTGTGTTAAGTTAAGACTGGTGCTGTTTAAGTTTGACTTTTTGTTGGTCATACTCATATACCCGCAGGTGTGGTTGATTTTGGTGTGTCGAGTATGCTGTATAGTTTTTGGCGAGATTTAGCTTGTTTGATTGGATTCGTTAGTCCATAACTCAATACTACGTGTGTCATATTGTTTTGTGCTGTGTGTGCAACAGGCTAAATCACAAGTTGAACGGTGTGGAAAGTCCAGTATGTCGATTGCATAATACGAGCCATATTTCTGCTTAGAAACAAACTTGGGAGTTTCATACCCCATCCATCAAAGTTATCACTGCCGCTGCCATCAAAGCTTCATCGGAGCTGGTTTATAGTCTTGCACCAAAACGCCATAATTATTTTGCGGTGCATCTGCTACTGTAATTCGTATTGCCAGAACAGTAATAATCGGTCGTGACTGAAGAATAATATCTCCAAAACACATCTGCTGATATATTGTTGTGATTATCTATCAAGCGTTCCACTCCGCTTGAGTTGCTGTAGCATCGTTCGTTACTGAATCGATCATAATTAATACCTGAAGCCACTGACATGCGTTACTTGTAAACGCGATGAGAGGGAACGGCATTCCTTCGGCCATTGAGGCAGACACGCCACAGTATTCTTCGCTGATCAACTTGAACAGCCCAAACAATAATAATAACTACAATTCGCGTCAGCAATGGGGACAGTATTCGAGCCCGCACCTCAGGTGGCAAACGTGGACGCTGCAACCGCAGCCGGCGTCGCGACCGACGCCTCCACCGCAGCGTCGCCCGAAAACGGCGCAGCAAGGGCTTTCGGTAAGAACGTCAATGCGCCGACCATATGGCCCCAGAATAAAGGCCCAGAGAAAGGATGGAGCGTGAAAGCTCAAACAGGAGTACAGGCAACAAGGGGGTTGGGGGGACTGTCCGGAGAAGTTAGAACTATCGATGATCGATGGACACTGGCCAGCTATTTAAAAGTCCTCTAAAAGTCTTCGGTCACTTCTTTACCGATTCCTTCCTCAACTTACAATAGATTGTTTGATTTCTATCGGATTCGGAACAGAGGAATCACGTGACATTGTTTCGAAGTGTTATTGGTTGGAGTTTTGACACTTCTACATTGAGCTCCCAATGTGCTTCATGCTTGGCACGAGGCCTATTCTTTGTTTGGATTTTCTTGCCCAATAATTCAGCTAACACAAATTTCGTCTATTCAAACTTTTGGAGAGCTCGCATCCAGCATCCTTTTGTCATGGTCTACGTATTAAGCTCGGAACAGGATTATAATACGTTTAATTACGTAATTATAATGATTGGTACAAGACAGCGTGCACGGTGCCCAACCAATTACGGTGCATTTCAGACGCTCATGTTAACGTCAATTTTCTTGTTTTCGGAACAAATCCCATGAGATTATGTTCTGGCTCAATTACATGTGGGAAATTTGAATTGGATTCCAAAATTATGGGTTGCGAACGTTATGTTAAAATTGCATTCTCATCTCTTCTCTTTATTGTTATATTAGCTACCTACCGAACCCTCCCTTGCACCGATCGAAAAGATACATTTCACAAAAGGCGCAGTACGTCCAGCTGTGGTTTTGTGAGTGTGTGGAGGGGGGGAGGGTCTCTCGTATATTTTCACAACTGCAGAGTCGCCTGGAGAGAGCAAAGTAAACTATTCACATTTTCATTTTGTTTTGTTCTTCGTGGCATTCTTGGTTTCCTAAACATTCGGTTAGGATCACTTTCAAGATATTTTCTACCTATTCCAGCATTTTTCATGTCAAACCGTCTTGACAGAATTTAGTCTGTGTGATTCAGTTTATTCAAAACATTTCGTGACCGAAGATGGCATTGTTCTCTCGGTTCTCTGTATGGCCGTAACAAAAAAGAAAAGAAATTGGTAATCGCTCTCGTATGAATGTCAGAATAGGAGGCAGGCAGCCCAGGGGGCCCAGCCTAGAAAATATATCCGAGTGAAAACTGGAATGACTAATTTACGTAATGACTATATGAGGAGACAATGCGATGTGGACCTCGTGTCAGACTTGGGTAATGGCCTAATGGTTATAACGGGTGTTCAATGTGGAAGGTGGAATTGGGCCAAGGCCTCGGCTGCACGATCAATTGAATTTTCTTACAAATTTAGTTTACTTTCATAGAGAACAAAAACAACAACAACAACAACCACCTTATCTTGTCACTGTTTTCAAACTGACTAGTTTGTGCTCGAGCTGTCACTTTTCAAGGTATTTGTCAACTGTTTACATTAAAGGCTGAGCACAAAGAGAACTTAATATATACCAACCGATTGGTGGGCTGAATGCTGTTAAATATTTACATTAGGTGCCTTTACTAAGGCACGTTGTGCAATTAACATAAGAAAGTGTTAGTATTTGGTGTAAGCTGTATTGACACTTAAACTTAAATCGCAAGGCGTTGTTTGTCTCTACAACTGACCTTTGGCTAACGGCTAATGTTTGACCGTCTCTACGCATACTCCACACATCCTAAAGATTGAACTACAAGGTATTTAATTTATTATTACCTCAGCGATTTTCGCGAGTCGTTAGTTCTCCTCCTCCTAACATTCTAAAGTTCATCCGCTGATAAAATACCACGTATACGTAAAGATCGGAATTTGATTGCGTAAATAATCTGTGTCGACATTCTATTGGAACATAGGGGTAATCAATAGGGCATCTTCATAATCAATCATTGTGAACCTGGCTTTTGGCCTGCTTGTTATTTGTTTGGAGGCATCTCAATTAAACAGATAGGCTTCAAACCCGAACGCTCATTGTTTTGTATACTTTCTGTCAGCATTGTCTACCGTTTTTTTTGGGCTGAATTAATTGGCCCACGTTAAAATTTGTCTAGTCACAGTTCACGATCCATATCATAGGATTCAAGACGGTTTAGCGCGACATTTAACATTTCTGTTTATATACGTGAATTTTAATAATCCGTGCTCAGGTGTCATGCCTTTCATACTGACACTAGTACAGTTGACAGTTGAGAACGAAACAATAGAAATTACATGCGTCACACGTAAATTAAGATAACCACGAGCTGCGGAAAACTCTGTACGACGAACTAGCGAAGTGTAAACAGCTTTTTCTTTTTGCGCATCGCTCTTGAACTGCCAATCCTTGGCCCTGGCCCAAACACATCACGGATTCAGGTGTGCGAGGGTTTAAGTTTCGAGTTGCTCATGCGATCTATTAGTAACGCGTTTGCAGTGTGTGGCACCATATAGCAATAAAAAGCTGCTCATTGGTATTAGTTCCTCGTCCTTGGCCCCTCATTCGCTCATGATAATATGTGGTGTACTGCCATTTCCTGCTCCGCAAACGCATTGGTCGGCCATTGGTACCCTCGGCTTAATATTCTGTGTCGTCGTGGCAGGACTTGAGATTGCTTCACGTTTAATTAATCGAATGTGTTATAGATTGTGTGGACATGATAGCACTTAATTTCGATTAGGATGCACCATTCGAGCCGTGCTCATTGACGGCTCACCGATAGAAATGGGCGCATGGGGCACACATTTGGATCCTGATGTTCAAAGTGCTTGAGTTGAAGGACAGCCAGGCTAGATAGAATTATATATTCGCAAACCCTTTCGCGATGAAATCACGTGATTTGGGACTTGGGAGTGATGTTTGACCCGCGCTGACGACACACGATTTCACTCACTCTGACACCGCCTTACGCGTCACTCAGAAATGTATTTTTAATTTTTTGGAACCGCATTTTGTTGCCGTTGCGGAGCTATAAAAATTCATTAAATTTTTCTGTATTTACTGAACACGTTCAATGTTTTTCCACCATTCTCCCTTTGCGTACATCAATTCTAGTAAAATTTCCGCCGTGCCACATAAATCTCCAAAGCTATCACCTAAACAAGACTTGTGCACACACCGCGCATTGCGTTGATCTTCGATCGGGATCTAAGTATTGTTTCATGGATGTAGCTCACGTATTTCTGTTATAAGTTTCCCATCGGCGTGCGGCTCGATTAGGGCGTCTCACGCACGTCACGCACATATAGTTTCGCACGTGCCCAGGGGCCAGGGGTTTCTTGCCCCGTGAGGCTAGCTAAGACCTAGCTAAGAACATCTACTATAATATATAAGAGCTCTCACGACGAACGGCGCACGGCCCGGGTAATTCGTTCTCGATAACGCCTCGTTAGGGACTTGTCTCGTGAGTTGTGCACGCTGATAGCTTCCGATACTCACGAAGAGTTACTCTAACTTAGTTTCCTTCGCTTCTCCGAGCGATGCGTCTTCGATAAAAGTTCCCCAGCGATATTAGTCGGACAAAGTTCTTTCAAGTTAACGTTCGCCTCTAGAAAATAATGATGGTATACACTCGATTATTGTTGTTTGGAAACGGTCACAACGCAGTGAAGAATTTGCGTGCCTATATATATATATATTTAATAACTTCGTATTCCCAGGGATAAAGTTCTGCACCCAGACTTTCGCTATTGTTTTCCCATCTATCTCTGCTTCCGCAATCATTCTGCGCATCGTCGCGAACTACCGTCAATGTCGGGGAATTGTTGTTGTTATTTTAGAAAGTCCCGCCGCTGCGGCTTCAGCCTAACCCAATGCGGCTTTCTTGAATTATCTGGCATTTTGTTGAAATTACCGCATTCCTTACGGAAGCTAGCTCCATCATAAAATACCACTGCTATGTTACGCAACGATACTGTACTATTCTAGTATTAATATTATTAAAGTGAAACTTGCTGCCATAATTTCCGCAAGTATTATTTATTGCGTAGTACGCAGTGCACACGCATTTATTTGTACTGTATAGTACCTAGTTCAGTGTTAGCGATGGAACACGGTATTTACCTAGCACTTGATTCTTTACCATGATAGGAATCATCGCAAGGCAAATAAGATAAAGAGTGCTGTTGCGTTCCGCCGCCGCCGCCGCCGCCGCGTAAAGGCGAGTGCGACACATTTACGATCATTGCAAATCCTTCGCTCATGGACGGGATATAAATTCCCCAATTCGACTGCGTGTTTTCCTCCTTCTCTACGCATCGCATCGTAAAATTGGCCGTGAAACGCGTGCGACGTAAGTAGTGAGGCATGCAGTAGAGTGGACGACGATGACGATGTTGGCGTTTCCCACTGCCGCCACCGTTGTGAGGTCTCGTTCGCGTGGCCATCGGATCGGCTGACCTCAGGGCCGTGGGTTCGTTCCCCTGTTGGCTTCGACCTCTTTATGGAAAATAGCAGCTCACTCCTCCTGAGACGCACCATATATGACGTATAGTGATCTCATTACGCTAAGCTCATGTTATTGGCTTCGCCAGCCGTTTTTGACGTCGTGTCCTTTGCTAGATTCAATTAACGAGCGGCGTCGTCGTCGATTCGCTTGTAAAACGTTGTCCCGTGTCCAGTACAGTGGAAGAGACTTCACGGGTAGTTCTTGAATCTGATATTGCGTCGAAATAAATCTGCGGCTCAGAGCGACGAGTCTGTTGGTATTCGCTCACCGAAAATGGGTGTTGGGAAATTAGCTGCGCACTCGATTGTCAGTGAAGAAATTGATTACGTTGCCGTACGATTCACATACATTATTTTCACGCTTCTAACGATAAATATGAATTTTGTCTGTCGTGGCCGTGTGCCCACATAGTACTTTGAAACCCTTGTCAAATGGCTTGTAAAGTACAGCCGTTGGTCTACCTTGATAGAAAAACTCAAGAACACTTTTCGTGCCGTTTTTTCTCATTCTAACTCGCCAATTTGTCGTTCGGTTTTTGTAAAACCTCAAATCCTCTCCTGTTAAAAAAAAAAAACGGCTGGTGAAGATGCATGACTACGAACTCCTCTTCGTTTTTGTTTCAAGTGCAGTAACTTCATGGCTAGTTTGTAGCTTAGGCAAGAAAAAATGAGCAAAAACGAAAATGGTAATGATGATGATAATTGTTTCCTTGCACGGTCCTGATTGTTTGCCTTGTTTCAGAAGGTTGACCCGGAACTGATCTTCACGAAACAAGAGCGCATCGGCAAAGGCTCTTTCGGCGAGGTGTTCAAGGGAATTGACAACCGCACGCAGCAAGTGGTCGCCATTAAAATCATCGACCTCGAGGAAGCCGAAGATGAAATCGAAGACATCCAGCAGGAGATTATGGTGTTGTCACAGTGTGACAGTCCTTTTGTCACCAAATACTTCGGGTCCTACCTCAAGGTAATTGACTTTTCATATTTATCATTAATCTTCGTCAGTGCAACCTGTAACATTTTTCACATCGCCAGTTGCGATTATTTCTCTATTATTCCTTTCCTGGCAATTTTAAATTCCCGAGACAGAATTAATTCCCAAGTACACGACGAACAGTCGCTCTAAAATCGCTGCTTCTTGCGGTCATGTTTTGAGAATGTAACTTCTCGATGAAATCTCCTAAGCTACAAGCATGCCGTGCATCGACATCCAATAAAATCTCGTCAATGGTTGGAATTAGAGTTGGGATTTAGGTTGCACCGTTAGATCGTCCGTTTCGTATCAAGCTAGTGCACTGCAGAGGCCGCCGTAGGCAGCATAGCTGACCATAGGTTCAGCTGACAATTTGGTGTTGGTAAGGAAGGGCTTTACCGGATCAGGATGTGCTGGGCGATTGTGTTCAGATTCATCATGCTGGAACCGATACTGGGGTGGAGCTTGTATTGGTAACGCTCTGGAAAACTGAAAGCATGCCAGCTTGACATTTCAGTTCCTTTATTAGATCGAAGTATAGGATAGGCGAAAATAATATTGATAAACTAGTAGGTATAGTATAAAGTATATACACTGATTGGCTGAAGGAGTGGTAATAACAACGTATTAGTAAGCGGCGAGCCCAAATTTTAATGATGCTTTGGGTGGTCCTTAGCATTTTCTTAGTCGTTTGTGTGTTGTGTTCGAATCGCACGAGTCGCATAAATCGTGATGCATTTGTTTTGGTCGCATTGTCTGGGTTATCAGAGAACTGGGAGACTGACTTTGAATCAGTCTCGTGCTTCCACCCTCGTGCTTTCGCCACATTTTTTGACTGTTATTATTCTTATGTAACTCTTTATTAAATGCCAGAGTGCCGAAGTGACTTTTGCCTGATAGTAGATGCCATTATCATTGACGCGTGATTTAGCTGTCTATTACCTATGGAGCAGCTCCATGAAAGGGCAAACTCGATTTGGGATTTTCTTGATGCCGTAATATGCGTTGTTTGGAATCGCTGGTTAACGCCCGATTGCATCACATTTCATGCTTACAAAATGTCTATATTGTTTGAGAAAATCGATTTGAATTTAATTCGTCTGTAGCTCTTCAAAATATACTACGCCTGGTTGGGGCTAGGATTTACATATTTTGGCTGAAGTTTCTTGCTGAAAAGATACGCTTTGGTATTCTGATTAGACCCGTGTTCCTATGCTTGGATGAATTTCTCATAACTTTCCGACGAAGGGATAGAAAGGCACAGCAAAAAAATAATCGGCCGTGAGATATGGGAATTGCAGCTTGAACGTATCTAGTTCCTCTCACCCTCACATTCTTTAGCGCAAGGATATGGGAAGTACAACATACTATGATACGTTTGAGTAAAGGTAAATCAACGGCTCAAAGCGGACGTATTCCAAAGCCACGATATTTAGATATTCTCTGGGTGTTGGCACGGTTCCCTTCCGCGTTTCCAAGATGATGCGAACGTGAAATGATGCACTGGAGACCGCGTTGCGGGAAGCCATCCCAGCGTGTCCACAATCAAATTTATTATTTACTCCATCGACGGGTCTCCCCTCACCGCTACCCCACCTCTGGCCGATGCACAAATTATTTAGCTGCGTTCCTGAACGACGAACGGAAGGATGATTGGGGCTTGAAAACATGGCCCCAATTTTCTCCTCGTTCGAAGCGGTGAGATAAAATTTCAACCGGAGGTTTCGTTTCATGCTTTGGTAGCTATTTGAGCTGGAAATGCAGGCCTCTTTGAATCCTTTTATGTAAATCATTATCTTCTTGATCGCTTTCCTACCGCCCATGACCAAGCTACTTGACCCTTGAAATGTTTTATTCAGATTCTGCATTAATTACAATTCGATGCTAATTAAAAAACTCGGTATTTTGATCAATTTCGGTTTTTTGTGGAAGTACCTAAAGGTTCCCTAATGAGACGAATATTTAGCAGTGTTATTATTTGGCCTTGCCCTGCAACAGCTACATTGAATATCGGTGTTTAGTTTAGGTTATTGTTTCAACATACCTAGGATTGGGAAAATGTCCCACCGGCTACCGATCACTGTTTTTCCTATTTTATCCAAAAAAAAAACTTGGTACCAACTCCCGATAGATTGCAAGTCAAACATAAATGTGGAATAATCCGTTTGCGAAGGTAAGATGATAACGCTTACAAACACACACAAATGAGATCTATTTAACAATTACCCATGCCGATAATGGATCATGTCCTACACTTGACAGCCGAGTCTATTAGTTATGCAGAGCACTGTGTTTTGGGTTTTAATTTGTTTTATTTTTCTCTCTATGCTCTTTCTATTAGAATTCTATTCGTTTTGTAGCTATAGCAAAAAGACTCAATTGTCTCATGTAGCACGCATTGTTAGTCGATTCTTCAAGCCAATCTTCCATTGAAGGGGTAATACCTACCGCGCTTCATCGAAGTAATCACGCCTGTTTGTTTTTGGTACTTGCTGTAACAGAAAAAAAGCAGTATTATCTAGTTTTCTGCTGGATGATGAAAAGCAGTGGCCACACTGGGCGGTAGTCGGTAGATACAGATACCGATTCTGAGCGATTGGAAGTCATGATCGATACAATGCTATCTCGGTTCGAATTTCACGAAATGTTGAATTGTGAAATGCTCCCTTTTTTTGAACACCACCCACCCACAGCTGGGCTTGAGAAATGAAAGTCGGTGTGACGGGAGGCCACGATCTAATTCAGTAGCGACTAGCGAGTGTAGACCGAGAATTGCGCGTTGCCTCGCACGTGACTTAACCAACTCAATTGTTGCGCATACTTCTGCATTGTAATGCTCGAATTGTTTACTAATACCAAGTGCACGATTTCATCGAAATAGACATTCTATGTCACTCATCCGTAATAAAATTGTGCTGAATATTTTTCAGACTTTATTTTCTTCTCTAGTGCAGAAGGATAATACGAGCAGCTACCCGAGAAATATTTCCGAAAACGTACGGAAAAGTGTCATTTCATCTTGCCACGCCCGGTATCTTACGGAAATGCGCGCACGATTACACATGAATTTTCCGTAGAACCTACATTACTTACTACAACTGCGCGTTAAAAACCAGTAGCGTACCTCCGCATCTTTTTTCTCCGATAATGTACGAAAATGACAGTGCAGCTGGAGATAGGCGGTGTATATAACGCTGGAGCACCTACTAATATTGACTGAATGACTCGATAGAAGGCCACTAAAAATGATTTACAAATAATATCTCACGACACGACCAACTTAAAGAGAACGTAGTAGACTTTTCTTTTATGCAACATCATATACAGGCTCATATAGCAACGAATCGCGCTGTGCACGGACATTTAATTGCATTTTGAGGTCGTTTCTTGCATTGTTGACTCCCTTTATTCAGATCGTGATCGCATTACCATAATACCATTATTTATAACGTAGGTGTTGAATACATTTGTGTCTGACTAAAATCCGCGATAGGGCATTCGGATTCTTGGTGGCACGGTTCATTATACTAGTAATGTATTTGTCGTCTTTCTGTTCGGCTTTCTTTCCTTACTTCCGGTCGTCTTTCCTTCCTCGGTAATACAAGAAACGGAAGTTTTTGCGAATAAACATGCACTTATGGATGTTAATAACATAATTAATGAGCAAATCTTGTTAAGGAACTAATGACAATGGTATAGATTATAATTATTGCGTAATCCCATGCATTTCTTTTCCGGCGTGGATTTTTCTTTTTTCTCCGGCACATGACACTTACTAGTGGCGTACTATCGGTCCATGCGCTACGGTCTACAGTCTATACCAAAGATACTAGTATACATAGGCTCGTCTTTACAATGAGAGATCATTCTGCTTTTCATCCACAAAATAGGCTCTCTAGCTATTCCTTGCTATGTTAATTGCACTAGCGCCTCTAGTGGAAAGGATGCTCTCACAGTAAATAGCATGTATGAGACAAAACTTAATCATAGCTTAGCGAAGTCGAATCAACTTTATAAGCCTCTACTGCAACCCAAACTTTTGTCGAATATGAATTGCTTGTATGAATAATATCCTGTAGCAGAGTTTCGAGGAAACGGGGATCGAAACGTCACACATTACGATTGAAAGTGCATTATTCACACACATGAGAGTCGTTTGTTTGGAATAGCGGAAAATATGAAAGTTGCGCCTATGTATACAAATAGTCTTTTCGGTCCTCATACTCATTTGTATTACGCAAGTGTAGTGACCGAGATTCTAACCGCCTCACACACTGTTTTGGTTATGTTTCTGGTGCGAGGCTAGGGTTAAACTAGTTTACCCAAAAAGTCTGCCATAACAACATCTGAATCTAGTGTGATGATGCTAAATAATGCCTATGTGCGGGGGGAGAATGACTGTCAGATCTTCATCACCACTAATAACTGTATCTAATACGATATAAGAGGCCGTCAATTCATAACATCAGGCAGACAACCTGCAATTATTCTGATTTTGCTTATAAATGTTCTGGGCACGAGAACACGGCTGACTGATCAGAACGCTGCACTTTTCTGAACTGGAGTAAGCCAGACAAACAAAGCTAAAGCTTATACAGGATACGGAAGACACAGTTACACCCTCAAAACAGCCTACTTGACTCACCCTTCCTGTGTTATTTCGACTGTGGAACTCGCAGCAGAAAGATTTTTCTTAAGGTCCACCCAGGAAGACAGATTTTTGATGTACTTGCTGGCTCTACCATTGAAGGGTTTGCACGAGAGTTGGAGATGAAAGTAAAAACTTGGTCTATTTGCAAGCCTTTTTCAAAACATTGTGCCCCAAATTGCCCTAATCGCACCGGCGATGTTCAATTGGAATCTTTTTTTAGATAGGATTTAACAGATATACTAAAGAACCTAAATTTGATAAAAGTGCTTCCGAAATCTGAATATGCGTAGTTTATTCTTTGTCTAAAACTTTCTTGCTTGCAATCATGGGCGATCATGCGTATCATGCATAGCAGGTACACCGAATTCTTTCGAGGGGATCTTCACTCTTCAAACAAAACATCGAGTGTTAAATGGTTAAGACTCATGTCTTCTGACTAATTTCAGCACAAGTTTAAAAAAAAACTGTGAATAACTGGGTTAAACCGCTGAAAACTTCTAACAAACAAACTGCCAACGTTTTGCTAACCTTGCTGAAAGCTTCATTTGGGCAAGCTAGTCTGATTGCTTGCCCAG
This sequence comes from Lednia tumana, assembly GCA_003287335.1. Taxonomy (NCBI): domain Eukaryota; kingdom Metazoa; phylum Arthropoda; class Insecta; order Plecoptera; family Nemouridae; genus Lednia; species Lednia tumana. The sequence goes on from QKMV01001885.1 coordinate 14,528, forward strand.
ATGAAGCTTTCAGCAAGGTTAGCGAAACGTTGGCAGTTTGTTTGTTAGAAGTTTTCAGCAGTTTAAC
>QKMV01001886.1:2995-14592 GCA_003287335.1 Lednia tumana
ATCTAGCAGCGTCCCGATCATAAATTCGTGCCTCATGGTCGCGAACTGCAGTACACATCCACGATTCTCTACCCACGCCGGCCGCGTATTTACAAAATGTATGTCAAGTGGAAGATTGGCAGATTTCAACCACTTAGAGCACACGTTTCGATTGTGTTTGTATGCTTATGTTTATGTCGCGTCTTTCCTCGTGATTAGTGCGTGCTCCTTCGTAATCTAAAAGATCCAAATACGCTTCGGAACGCAATCTGTACGCTTGTTACTGGTTGGGTTTTTCTTGACGACTTCACGAAGCTTCCGCTTACATTGTAACGTCGAACTGTTCTTTTTGCTTGTGTGACATCGCGTAAGTTGCGCCGAGTCAAGGGGCTGCGTGCTAGCAGCAAAATAGAAGGCTAGAAATCTGCTCATCTTCCACATGATAAACATTTTGTGCATACGCACTTCCACCACGTGTGAAACTTGAACACTTGTAGGACAATGGCAAGCTCGTACGAGAGATGCAGGGAATGAGATGCGTTTACCGATCGTGTGCTGACTGCTTACTCTTCAACTCTTCAACTCTTCAGCTCTAGCCGATACTGTACGCCTAAGTACAATCGTCGCCTTGCAATTTCCAACCGGGCCGGTTCGATTCGGTTAGGCTGAGTTCGTTCACTGGCATATCTGTTAACCTGCATTTACTTGCACGCATGCATTAAACCTGCATGTTCAATCTGATCCCTACCAGCTGAAAGCGATACTACACCTGGATTTGTGAATGCACATGCATTTATAATGCAACTATATACATATATATAGTCAGTGTGAACGGCAAACTGCAAAGTGCAAAGAAAAATGGTGTAGGTACTTAAAGGAATACGAATGGTTCGTGTAAATTATATGCATATCAAGTAGCTCTGGATACATTCTTAAAGTATCGAATACATAGGTAACACGACTTCAGGTATTTCTAAGATCTTATTTCATTTATATCCATTCTTTTATGGGTACGTGTTCTAAAAAATATTTGTATACACCAATTATCAATGCTTTTTATTTGAAAAATAAATAAATGTGTATGGCCATTTATTAATTCTTTTCACATAACTATTATAAAGCTCTCGGGGGGGTTATAAAGTGGCCAAATATTTGCGTGTACAATGCCAAAAGAAGTTTGATACGTAATGGAAATGAGTGCCAATTTAACTCTGTTGGGAAAAAAAGCAATAAAAATAGACAATTGACGTGATTGCATTTATCATGGACTTCTAGCCGTTCAGGGAATTAATGTAAGTTATGATTAGGATACTTATTCTTATTGTGAGTAGATGGCGTGTGTTTGTATGCGTAGGTAGGTAAGATGAAAGGCTCATCTTGTTGTAATATATAAATTATTATAATTTGCATATGGCACTTGCGGCAAATTGACGTAATCCCTGCAGTGCATCGTGCAGGCTACAACTAATCGGTTTATAATACTCTACGTGTCAGATACAATATAAGCCTTCTGATTAATAAGTGTCCACCATTCCTCTCTAGTCCAGACCACCTTAATTTGTTTTTGAATTTTATATTACCCTTCAAAACTTGCCAGTCTTAACATCCGTGTATTGCCAAGTGCCGCCATTTAACGGGTCTTTTTTCGGCACCGACGACAATGACTCGTCGTTAATTACCAAAATGTCAATCCGGACTGGGGGATCGGGCTCGCTTGTCAAAAGTGAGAGTACTTATGGTCGTGGATCAGCGCATTCAAACTTTCCACCACCGATGAACATGATAGCGCTCACCGCCGCTTTGTGGCACCGACTTATAAATTTCTTTACTTTTCAAATTCGAAAGCCTCCCCATAAGCGTAACATACGATATCAATAACGATAATGATTTTTGGGGTTAATCTGGTTCATGCATTTCAATCATGTGAACCGTAATATTCATATAAGTAAGGCCACACCCTTCTATACGCCGCGGTATAAAGGCCGGCCCCCTGTGTCTTTGGGCAAAGATCACCAGGTGCCGATACAGGGATAATGTTACACCGTCGGTGCACGTTGTAAACTAAAGCACATGAGGCATGAGAGAGACCGAATGCTCGGTGCAGGCTGCATTCTGACAGCGATACCGTGCTTTAATCGCTGCAATTACGCGCTGGCACACTGTGCAAAAAGTATGCGCGTAGGATAATGTTCACTTGGGACACTGCCGTATGTATGACTATTGGATTGCATTTTTGTGATACCCTATACGATACGTACCAAGTTGATCGTTATGCTTTATTGTTGATTTTTTTGGGAATTGCAGCATGTCTTCATATGCCGGAAATAGGCTCTAGGTTTGAAGTCATCTATGTAACTACCTGATGCTTATCCGCATTTGTAACGAATCAGTAAAAGATAATCGCTTTGTGCAATTATATTTTACCTAAATGATAATTATACAGCTGGCACATGGGTGAAGTTTGTGTGAAACTTCATCCGCCTTGCATGTGTCTGTATGATTTTAGATCAAGCATTCATTGATTGGCGATCCGATTGCTCAACGATTTTACGATGCCATGCCTATGGTTCGAGATCACTTCCTACCTCGTAAAGTCTATAGCATCATTCTATACCTATGGTTTTACATTTATGACGTCGATTTGAAGTTTTTTGTTGTAAGAAAGAAGGCGAACAGGTATTCGTAGGCTAGTAAACATCATTTAACGTTTGCCTACAGTTAAATTAAACCTTCTACTGTATTTTTATCGTCACAATAAATTCAATTAGAAAATGCCATAGTTTATACGATTCCATAACGTTGGCACTGCGTATTTTAAACTGGTGACAAGCCCGCTGGCTTACTCCGTGTGAACTGAATCTAGATGCTGTCTAGCTTTTAAAGCTGTGCGCTTTTTTTCTTCCTGATCGAATCCCATTTGGTACATGATTCATGCCGCTACATATCCCACTTCGAATGTGTCATTAAACAATTAAAACCGATCCAGTTGGCGAACCGAACACTTTGATTTTAAAAACTCGCACCACATGGTTGGTTTGGTTGTATCGATCGGTCATTGATATTTGAGATTTATAAGAGCTAGACAATTCCGAAACCGGTGTTTTATTTATTGCAGTCAACATTCACTTTGATTTATTTTCTTTTTTTTGCTCTAAATAAACGCGTGTAGAATAATCAGTAATGACCCGAGAGAAGTGATTACGCGATTGAATCAGCCGGTCGCACGTTGCGATCAGTGGAGTGCACACTATCGAGTTTCAGCCGATCGTTGCACCCAAGATTACTTGTGCTTGTGCTTGTGCTTGTGCTTGTGCAAGAGCATGGCAATCCAGCGCGCAAGTAAGGACATCATAGATCACGCGGTGCCAAACATGATCCAGAATTGCAAGCTGCAGAGATGGTGACGAGAAATCAGGAATGTGGAGCACTCAAGTATATAATATGAACATTACGAAAGCAGACAAATTGGATTTCGATATCCGTCAACATTGGATGTGAAGAAATGGCCGCGCTTTCGTTCAGATTGGAATGAATTACCACTGCAGGGTTGGCTGAAATGTGCATTCGTGATCTGGTTGAATTGCATGCTGCAACTTTGAAATAAATGTCTCGTCAACGGATATTAAGGAGCAATAGAGATGGCTTTTTATTAAAATGCTCATTGTAACACGTGATCGATGAAAATCTACAAAATTGTAACCTGTATAGATTGTACTCTATGTGATTTTGTTAACAATGTGTTTTATGATGTGCGAAAGTAGTGTTCAGATAGATTGCTGTTGATAATGTCATGTTTCCGATCAAATCTCTCTGTATTGACATCCTAAATTTTCTCGAGGCATGTGCGAATTACCGACAACAATTGCCGTGTCTCGTGTTATTTATTGCCACGACACGTCAAGGGGTGTAACCTTATTACTGAATATTTTATTGCATTTATGATCATTTCTGTGATTGTATTTCCTAGATTCGAATTTATTATCCAATCGGTTTGTCTGAGCAACCAGTTTTGCGAGTGGTAGGTAACTGGTAAGTATACTTGAAACCTCGAACGCAATCGGACACCCACACACACACGTGCGTGGACTCCGGCATTTTCTCACTACAATCGGCGGGAAAGATCAACACACTCTTGACTTGGCAGTGCAGGGCGCAGCGCATCTTTCCCAGCTTCCCTCGAAGGGGCTGTTACACTCCACAACTGAATCAGCATCTAGGCTTGAATGCGCCAAGATAGTAAAACATGAACTTCCAACACATATTGTGTAATTACCATGAATGTATAAGAGCGATTGAAGATTTCGGTCAGCACGCGCGCGGCGACGCGATCTACGTGGGAATAGCACAAGAATGCATAAATCCTCAAAATGCTACACATTTCTACAGTAAACACCTGACTGTGGCTAGAACTTTACAGAACCAATTTTTTCTAGTACTTATGAAGAGATGAACGGACATGTCATCAATCCCAACAATTTTTGGACTAAAATTCCTCAGATACTCAGTGTCGAAAAATTCCCCTCGTCTTTTGGGAGATTTTCACTTCAGTCCTCCAGCTGAAAAAAGGTATTTTTTGATCTTTTTTCCTCCGAGGCTATGCGAGCAAAAATGTTTCTTTTTGTCTCTAAATTCGTAACTGACGACGGTGTCTAAGTGACATTATTGAGTTTATGACGTTACAGTCGCTCTACCCACACATCGGCGTTTCACCAGACAAATTATGTGCTTGAGGAAATGAGCCATGGCCCTTAGCTTGTATGGATTTTAACAGTCGTGTTCCCAAACAGTCGTTGTGAATTGTTAATTGTTTTCCGATAAAATACGTCGATGGGTTCACGAGGCGACGAGGCGAAATCGTAGTTCACGTGCAAAATAAGTCGGCTATCATTCTGGGCACGTGTGACAGAGCGAGGGGAAATGCGAACTCGGAAGACTGGAAGACTGTGAAGACTACCCACGAAGAGCCGCTACGGGAGTATGTCTTCGTATCAACTCGACCGCCACAGTGCTTCGTGTTTTTGTGATTGCTTGAATAATTAATAAGAAATTAACATTGTAGTCATAAACCACGGGCGGTGAGAGCAGCAACTGAGCATTTCCATATCGCCCACCAACTCTGCTCAACGCCTGGACAAAAATTATCGTGCTACACAACCGTTTTTTATTTCGTTGAAAGGCATGAAGCCGTTTAAAGATTGCGAATTTTTGTTTGTAGCTTACTGACTGTTAACATGGTTTCATTGTCTTGTCTTATTGTTTTGTGTTTTCGTTTCAAAACTGTTGCTCGTTTGTCTGCGGGAACATTGCAAGACAGCTGCGTGGGAGGTTACAACTTACAGCTTACAAGAGGTTCCGCTCACTTATTTTCCGCTGAGCATTTTGTTTATCAATTTTCTTTTCCGGGCGAAATGATTTTTTCAGCTGGCCACATGGCCGAGGCGCTTCCACCAAAAACCCTGTCCCTCTTGATTCACAGTTAAGCTCTGTTTGTTTATATATAGAGATCACCGGAACGAGATAAACAACTGAGCTGTCCGCCATTTCTCTCTTAATTTGTGGGCTCAGTTATTTAAACGGGTAACAATTAAGAAACAATTTTAAGAGGAACAACTTTTTAAACTGTTTTTGTGCAGAAAAAAAGAAAGAGAAAAACTGGTTTCGAAAATTAATTACCAGCACCTACGGATAGTGGTTTTTTTCTACATTCAAGTCACCTATATATCTTCGAATGGAAAACACCTGATTGTAAGCCGGAGTTAATATCGCACCGAATGCCCCCACCCGTGCATTATAAAGGAAATTTCACGGCCCGAATCCTTGTCCGGATAAATCATAATTACCAATAGGCCTACTTATCAAACAATAAATGGTCATTTCCTTCTTCTATGCCCGGCCGCATAATTTGTGAGCTGCATTCGGCTTGGCACGCCAAGATAATCTATCACACACCTACGTATACACACTAGCCAGCCAGCTAAAGCGAGCATAACGTAATGTGCACATGAGGAAAGCTCGGCGAAACATTAAATAACTTCAAGTTTATCGCGCCTTGCTCGCCACCGCCACCGCCACCGCCACCGCCGCCACCGGATCGTTGGAGTCTTTTGATAAATCACCTGGCTATCCGCACGCCGCTTTCACGCCCTCCGATCCCAACATTGTTAGCTTGTCATATCAATGAGGGCTTATTGTATAACTGTTATTAATCGGCCTATTATACTGCTAAGTACCGATCTGCTATCTAGACTCCAGGTCTAGAGAGATAATGTTATAAAGATGCTTGGTTAGATTGATCTTTGTTATAGCAAGCGATCTTATTAGCGTTATTCGTTCGCGTAGCGCATCGACTTCCCTGGATAATATAGAGAGCGTCTATCCTTTTGTCCGTTGTAGTATGGGATAGATGCCATTACTCGTAAAAAAAAAACTTATCAACTATAATTTAAAAATTGAGTTTGGCTTGTGTGCACATTTCATTTCTTACCGATTGGTTTGCTTTTACTTTTGATGATCGTATTTACAGCCACTTTAATTGCGAAATCGAGAGGGATTTTGCACAATCGTATACGCATCTCCAAAGAATGGCGATTGTTTTGAATCAAAATTAACACTGTTGTTTGTTTCGTTTCTACGCAGGCCCTGCTAGCAGTTTCGACACTGTGGAAATCGGCGCAGACGTCAAAAGTGAGTGTCGATTTCGTTACACACATTTTGCGAGTATACTTACGACAATACGAATTCATCTCGAAAATCGGTGACCTGCGCGACACAAATGGAAAAGCGTCGTGTCACAGGCTCGATTTGTACATTGTGACTCAAATATTCAAATTGCCGAGAAAGTTGTTCGTGCGATGAAATTCGCAATGGTCCAAATGATATTTTTACTATTTCCGTTAGCGGCCTAAACTTGCTAACAATGATATGTTTACCGTGACTGGAATGATAATTCCTGCTTTAGTCTATGAAGACTGAAACGATAAATGTTGTAAGGCTCTTTTTTTCTAGGTAGGTACAATAAGCAAAGGATTTCCTGGGGCTAGTCATCCCTGAATCTCTAAAATCTACATATCTACTTATCAATATGTATACATACGTGTATAATGAAATACGGTTTCCTTTTATTCTTTTATATCACATTTAAAAAAGACGTTGCCGACATGCAAAGTGGCATCGCTTTCGTGTTTTTTTTTTTTTACAACTGCCTCCGCTTTTCGTATGGCTCGCTGATTTCAGGAAATTGTTTTACATATCAGATCAATATAATTATCGAGGAATAATTACGTTCAATCAATATGTTATAACTAAGGGTTTAATTATTACGTAGAAATACTTTCCCTGTGCACGATTGGTTATTATTGAGCACTTATAGATCGTACGGGTAATCACGCGCTGTAGCCGAAACCCAAAGAAGGCGTGTGAGACTTAAGACATTGGTGGTTTGAATTGGAATCCTTCTGGTCGCCGAGACGCAGACAACGTCGATGTCATGTTCTGGAAAGACACACTTTCAGTATATACATCAAGCCATGAAAACGAAACTAAAATAGAGAGATAGTTGTCAATTACTACATTTCGGCTATTCGGTGTTGCACACTTTTCTCCTTTTTGCGATCTATCTGAAATGATAGCCTCTCAGTAACTATGCATATTTTTTGTAAAATTACCTAAGCTATATGTGTGTTTCTGGCAGATGTGTTCAAAATAAATGGTCAAATCTCGATAAATGACTACACGTACTTATTTGATGGGCATGTATCTTTTATTTCCCGTGAAATATCGACCTGCGAAAATAAGCCTAGAGCTGATTAGTGTTCAATAAATCGACGAATAATCGGGGAATATTATGAATGTCTGATATACATAATTCGCCTATAAAATATGGCGTCCCCCAAAACCGACTAGGCACCATTTGTGACTCGCATCTCTCGCAACGCTCAAATTATCTCGACCATTTTGTTAATGCCACCCGAAACAAGACCTTATGAGGTAGCTGCCTTAATAACCCAATGGCCATTCTCTTTTGATGAATTATTATCATCAGTCTGCTCAATTCTTGACAGAAAAAAATGCCTTGCAAGTATGAAATCTTACAACCAGGTCGAGCAACTACGCTAAAAACCTGCGCTCGCTAGGCGGTGGTAATCTAAAATAATAGTTTAATCGGTAAAAAATCTTAAAACAAATTTTATTGAGAATGTAACGAGGTTACTAGCTGTTTAATTAGTGTGTTATATGTTCACATTAATTGCTAAATCCTTTTAAGTTCTTTAAAGTAGAAATCGCGACCTCAGGCACTTCCATAGGACTGACCTTCTTGCTTGGATAGCTCTTGAATAAGTTAGCAAATGTTGCCTTAATTCAATGATAAAAAGTAAACGAAGATCTTCCCCCATGGAGAACATTTTAATGTCAAAGTACACTTTACATACCAGCTTTAATGCATTACTGGCAAGTGGCAAGGCCTCGAATTTTCGACATCATTATCAAGTGCCGGCCGTTGCCGTGATGAAAACTGAAAACAGGTACCTACTTTAATGCCAAAATCAATTAGCAGGTCGTGACATCTTAAAAGTCGTACTCGCTTTCTCGTGTAAATCAAATAAAACCTTATTTCGTTGCCGCACCGCGAATTGGCATGTGTTCTGCTCGCAAGACAGATGGATTGATAACTCGTGATTTTCCATGATCGATGTGTCGATTCCTCGGATGCTGCGTTCAAACATCCGAGTCCTGTGTGGTCTCCGCTTCATACGAAGTGCACGCGGAAATTGCAAGCATCTTCCACAAACGACAATGAATCAATTTGCGAGTGACGCTAAAATTACACTCTATAATCGTAAATTATGAACGCAAATTTCTAGCGAAAGGTATATGTTACATTGTACAAAAAAAAACAGTACCCATTTCTCCAGCTGCATGTGTTTCTAGCACTGCTGCAGCAAGGACAACTTGAATGCACTTTTTTTTTCGTTAGATGCCGATGACCGCTTGGACGGAGCGATTCTCTCAATTATTCATAAATGCGAAAAATTAGTCACGCGACCTCCCCGATGGAGCTATTGAGTGAATGACATTGGATAACTAATATTTACTACATGTATTGGCCCACATTGGTCTCACTACGCTGGCATTCTCTTCTGCAACACAACATGCAAATACAAAATTCTAGCACCTGTAAATTTGTCCAGCACACACCTCATCCCACGCTCATGCTTGTTACATGATGTGTGCGTGTTTGGCTTGTGTTGTTTTGTGAGTGTATTGCGAATCGGTAAACAGATTGTCGTGAAGTTATTTCCTTCAAGATACCCGGGTAACTTTGGAACAATTCCTTGAAAAATAACGGATATTGATGCGCTACCACGAACAATTTTTGCCGTTTTTAAATCTAGGTACATATCTGTACTTGAGATTGCCGTAGCGAAAATGACGCGCAAATTACAAGCATAGTTGTACAGTGTGTGTGTGTAAACTGTAGTTGTAATTTTTAGTCCTTGAAACGGGTCAAGCCAATTGCTTTGTAAGCGTGTTTCTACCGCCCGAGGGCTGTACATATCCGTGCAAAAATCATATTTCCTCTGACAGCAATATTCTTGTTCAATTTGTGGACGTCCTTGCACTAATAAAGGCAAATGGTTAACTTTTATAAGAGCAAATGGGTGGAGCACTTACTTACGGTTTGGCTATGTAATAATATAATTGCCTGTAAACAGTCATGCTTATGTTAGTATAGAATACGGTTATTGCAAGGTGCATATGTGCTATCTACGATTTTAACGATGCATTACCGTTACGTTTAGATTTAATTGCTACATTATAAAGATAACGCCAAAGATTCGAAGGCTGACGTAATCATATTTCCAGGAAAGTGTGAACACTGTCGAATGTATATATTTTACAAACGATGACGCATATTTTTTTGCTGGACGAACGCCACGAGGGCAATGGTTTGGTCAGATTTGAACCGTTTTGAATGCGTTCACCATACTTACCATCCCATTCATCATCCATACTTTCAGTTTCATCGAACTCAATTGGCCGTGTGGAGCAATCTGATAAATAGTCGGGAAAATCGATGCCCTTTGCTATTATTATCGCCGAAAACATTCACGTCATCGAGAAATTGTTTGGCAATTTGTCACACCCGTACCAAGCATAATTGTTAAGCCCCATCGGCAATGCATCCATTACCTCACAGACTCGAGGACCCACTCACCGCCGCCATTGTAAATAGTTTGTGGTGCATATACTCATCTCATTAAGGTCAGCTTCGTAATCGAATGACGCCCTCCGGTCAAATTAAACGACTCTTGCAAGAATACCCTTGCTGCTTGCCTCTCAAATTCAATTCAAATGGAATCATTGCGACTATTACCTACAGTACGTATACACAACAGTGCGACCACGTCTATTGTACGTAAGAATACAATCACAACAACGACGCTCTCAGGCTCTTGTGATTCGTGTGGGAGATTAGATTCGGTCCTCGATGGCTTTGTTGACAGCGCCATGACCATTGACCAAAGCTCTGACGCAACACTAAAACGTTGAGAAATTTGCAATGGAGCATGACCATTTTTTTAAAACTCGATTACATCTCATGACACACTCGTGTATACTAAAGGTTCCACAAACTGCTGCAATTTGACTCTCGTGCATGCATATAGTGAAAAGATAAAAGTCCTATTGCCTAAACTTTGATGTGTCCCATAAAGATCCAGATCAAATGCTGCCGCTGTCCTGTTGTACTTTAGAAGTAGTCCACCGATCTATAATCGCGATTGGGCACGAGCAGTTTGAAATTCAATTTTCTTTGAGTAGCAAAACTGCACGTTTTAATATAGGCACCTATAAACCATAGTCAACTGATACCACTTCTCAACGAACTGTTTGCCAAATTGGGCAAATCTGCTAACACGTCCACTCATAATAATCTCCATTAGAAGTTTTACCCAGTTTAATTAACAGTTTTTTTGAAAACTAGTGCCAAGATTAGGAAGTAGACACATGTCTACCGATACCACTATTTTTCTTGTCAACCTTCTTCACTCTACAAAAACACGTAGCAGGAAACTAGTTCAAACTTTTCCACCGAAGCGCTTTTACGTGGAGTTGCGTTTGTTGAAAATGGCGGACTAAATAAAATGTTGCCCATGTAATTCAGTCAGTTTTGGTCGGTTTCGTGGAGACCTTGCTAATTACTATAACTTCTGCATATTTGGTGCCCCCGGAAAGTGTAATTTATTCGTCTCGAAATATAACGGAATGATTTTGAAGTCATATTGGAACTCGGTCATAAATGGAACTAAATGTTTCCACCGGAAAGTGAGAGTGCATAGTGCTGGTCATGTCGCTTGGCTATGCGATATCTATCCCAACCCATGTACGTTCAGCACGATCGGAAACCCATTCGATGTACGTGCGTCGGTCGTGGGCCGGCTCTCATTGTTCCAATCGGTAGGCAAATCCGAAACAATCGCATTGGCGCGCACCTGTGCCGCCGCTGCCGCGCGTTGTGACCTATTTGGCAACGTGTGACCTGGCGATCCTTGACGGGCCCATCGAAGGGCAAGGTCGACACGGTCCGCGGTGCCAGCAGGGATTTCGTTAATTGCTGG
>QKMV01001887.1:0-14592 GCA_003287335.1 Lednia tumana
TTCCGGGGTTCAAATCCTCGAGTAAGCAGGTATTTTTGAAGTGATTTTAATATTCTTAAAATTATTACTAGCCGTGTGATTGGCTTCAAAAGTTTATTCCTTGTCAGTATTAAGTTTATTATTTTAATAATCGTGCATCTGCCAAACCTTGAAGCTCTCAGCCCTCCAGTGCAGGTGAATTTTGGGCTCTAATGTCTGAAAGAAGCATACTTGGAAACGCATTTTGCCTCATCTGTTTTTTAAATTTAATGGGAGCATTGAAATGTAATGCATGGAATTGGTTAGTTCTACTAATTGTGAAGCCTGAAGAAGGAAGCGGTTTTTGTGACTGCCGAAACGTTGTGCATTAGAAAACTTTTTATAAACGAGCTGATTGAATGTCTTATATTATATTGCCTCACGGCTTCTGATTTCAAAAATAGTGAATTTCCATAGTATGTAAGTAACATAGCAGCAATACTGTGGTAATTAGCATGGATCTTTTGATGAAATGACAATGTTAACTTCCAGTAGCTTCTGGCCTCTTGCTGTGTTCTGTAACAGAGCTAAGAGGAAATAAATGATACTAGGAGTTGACTTTTGATTTATTCTATTTTAAGTTAAATTCACGACCAATTTTAGTGGAGCGTTATTTATTCACCTGCAATTTTAGTCTAATGCCGTTCGTTGAAGGAATGGACTCCCTTTTTTGGCAATTTTTTTCGTGCTCTCCGACTGCTAAAAAGTCAACGGTGCTTCTGCTTTCGAGCACATTGCAGGCTGAAATGTGTGTATTTGGTGTGCAGGGTCGCAAGGGCAGAGGCTCGATCTTCGTGTGGGCGTCGGGTAATGGCGGCAGGCACGCTGACTCTTGCAACTGTGACGGCTACACCAACAGTATCTTCACGCTGTCAATCTCAAGCGCCACGCAAGGCGGCTACAAGCCGTGGTACCTGGAGGAATGCTCGTCAACGCTCGCCAGCACTTATAGGTATTTACTTGTGATTGTTTTATGTCACAACTCGGAGCCGACGCAACCTGTGGGACGTAAAGAAACAGTTATCACATTGGTTAAACGGTGGTTTCCAGAGCCATTTTTATTTATTGGTTCACGATTTTCCGAGCACAACCGAGGAAAATTGTGAAATAATTATCATATTGATTAATAAATTCAAGTTGAATATTCCTACTAGCTGCGAAAAACATCGTATGCCGGAACCAGTCGAAACAGGTGTCTTGCGTGTACTGTTGCTGCTCTTGTCCCAGCTGGTGCAAGTAGGTGTAGTCAGTCTTGGACCTGACTTATTAGTGCTACATTGCTATATAATACTATTAAGTAAAATTTTCTAGTAGTGGCACTATTCTAAATACAAAGGCACAAGAAGACTGGCGCCGATACGTGATTTCACGAAAATATGAAAGTAGCGCCATGCTGCATTTGCCTTCCTTTTCCACCAATTGGTGGCACATATCACAGTGTAGAGGCAGGATTTCTGATCTGATCATTGGAAACACTTGATTAACAAAAAAAAAATGTAAAATTTGCCAAAAGTAAATTTTACCTCACCTCGTCCTCTCCCTACATGTGTTGAAGGTTTTATTTCATTTCTAAACGACATTTTCTTGTAAACAAAACGCAAAAGTAACGTTAACGTAGTGCCACTACTTTTCTTGAAAAAAAGGTAAAGAAGTGGAACTCCTTTTTTTAAAAGTCAACATAAAAAGTGGAGACACTATATTTTAAGTAACGACTCTTCTGATACAAATTAACTTATTGAAGACTGGGTGTCGTCTACCGACAGTCGAGTAACCGTCAATTGACTTCTTTGCATTTTCTAATAAGCAGAGAACATAACTTACAGAGCACTAAATATAATAAAAAAGGACAGATAGATCCTCGTTGACAAAATATGTTTGTCTTTAGTAGAAAATGGAAATGATTAAGTTAAAAAATTGCACATATTTTGTGTGAAATCCAGTTCAACAGACAATTTTTAAAATGACCACTTGTTGCCATTTCCTGAGAAAATAAAAATTCTGGTTTAAGGGTTTTATTGTGGTCTTATGGTACGTTTTGTGTAGAGCCCTTTTTTATGCTGAAAACACTACATATATTACAAGTGAACTGTTCCCCAAGTATAGTTCTTAGGAAAAATTTATGAAGTAATTTTTCGATTTAAAAATATGAAGATGTAGAAAAGTCCCAGATGATGCCTCTCTCACAAAGCTTGTTCATGGAAGGGAAGGCAAGCAAGAGGGGTGTGACCCCATTAGCTCAGAGATTAGAGCACTTGACCGGCTATCTATAGGTCCTAGGGCCGTACGCTAATTCGGATTCACATTTTTCGCGCTTCGCTTCCCTTCCACTACTGTAAGGGTTTAGTTCCTGCTAAGCCAGCTGTTGATGGGCCTTTAGTCATCGCCACGGAGTGTTCTTGCGGAGACGGATGTGAAACCGCTTGCGTGCGTTGTGTCTTGTTAGCTCGGGCACGCCCGGCCACGACAAGAGCGTGGCTACGGCTGATATGGACGGCAAGCTACGACCGGACCACATCTGCACCGTGGAGCACACGGGCACGTCAGCCAGCGCACCGCTGGCAGCCGGTATCGCGGCGCTGGCGCTGGAAGCCAATCCGGGCCTGACGTGGAGGGACATGCAGTACCTCGTAGTGCTCTCTTCGCGGTCCGGCCCCCTGGAGCGCGAGACTGGCTGGATACTCAACGGGGTCAAGCGGAAAGGTGAGCATCCTTGGACATCCCGGAAATTTTTTGTGCAGGGAAATGAGATGAAATGGTGGAATGAGTTGGGATTTTGTCTTGGTTTTCCGAAATTAGTACGGGCAGGGAGCTGTATTTGGCTCGGAACAAATTGTAAACGTTTTTGTTTTTCGATCTGTCTTTTGCAATTACACTGAAAGAGGTTTTAGCAAATAATTCCAACTTGGGAAAATGCCTAAAATTACTAATTAATTGATTTTTTTTTCTAGACGTGCCTAAAAAATAAAAAAAGTACCAAACTGTAAAACCTAAGCAAAACATTGCGTATTTACTTCATAAAATCCACATTTTTTGAGATCACAATGTTGAATATTCTTAAAATTATAACTAGCCGTGTAATTGGCTTTAAAAGTTTATCCCTCGTTATGTTGAATATTGTTTTAGTAATCAAAATTTGAGATGGAATTTGCATTCTCTTGTCTAAACTCCCACCACCACCAAATTCTACCTTTCATGAAAGTGTTGTGAAATGATCAAGGTATTTTATTTAAAATTATAGAGAAAGTCTTCTTTTGGTTAATTAAACTGAGATAAACTTTAAAATTGGTTCAAATATGAGGAATTAGCCCTGCTATTATAAAGGCTAGGCCACAAAAAATTGCAACCAAGCATTTTCACTATCAATCCCATTCATAAAAATGCACAGAACAGCGGTACTCAAAACCGGACAAAATTGTTGGGCCATTTTTAAATATAAAACTGGGCCAATGTTCTAAAATCACGCTTTAAAACTGAAATGAAACCATAACTCCAAAATAAACGCTCAAATAGAAATTCGGAGTAACCCTATAAGCTTTGTAATTTTTTGTGAAATAACATCTATCTGTGATAAGCCATCAGCCAAAACACCAGCAAAGATGTTTACAAAAGCAAAGCTTGATGATTTAGTGCAATCCTTGTCCTTTTATTCTGACACGAGCCTGCCTAATGAAAAAAAAGGAAGAGTGGGATTGCCAATGCAGTATTTCTAGCTGATCATATTACTAGTATTTCAGTCAGTTTCTAGTTTCTACAATATGTCAGCATTTTGTAAGCGAAATGAACGCCTAGTTAATATCATTAAACTAAATATGCTTAGCACAAAATGTAATTGTCAAAAATAATATGTTTTGCCACTTCTCTGGCCAGGTAATCATATTAGAGCACCAAAGGGGTCAGATTAACTAGGCGGTAACTTAATTATCTATATGCCCTCTGCAATCTAGTATAATTAGGCCCACTTTCATGTTGGTGATGCACTTTAACATGCACTTTAAATATTGGTCTCTCACTAATTTGGGATAATAAAATTTCAACCAGCTAAGTGATTAGCTGGTAGTGCAAATTTCTGCTTTGAAACCCAAAATATCACTAATCCCGCCGAAGACGCCACTCAGGGTTAACACACGATATAATATCGATAGTATCATCATTCATCACTCAACAGTTTATATAATGGCAGAGGTGAAAAATATTGTTTCGACCTCAAATCCAAGTTTGTGAGCTGTATATTATGAGTTAGAATTTCTTCCCTCGTTGTCCCTTGAAAACATAGGTAGGTACTAATAGCATTTTTGGGGCATATTTTGTAATTTCATGTACGGAATTAGGACCAGTAACCTCAAATTTTTATGTAAGCCGCTTTCTATTAGACGGAAGAATCCTACTATGGGAATTATATTTTTTATGTCGTTAGTCTAACACCATGATGGATATTGGTCATGTTGTGCAGTGAGCCACAAGTTTGGCTACGGCCTGATGGATGCGGGCGCCATGGTGACTCTGGCTGAGCAGTGGACCAACGTTCCATCACAGCACATCTGCAAGTCGCAGGAGATCAACGAGGAGCGACAGATCGACCCATCGTTCGGCTCTTCCCTTAAGGTGCACATGGACGTCAACGGATGCGCCGGCTCAATCAACGAGGTTCGTTCCAATGCGTTCTTATTTGATTCGATGGAAATTATAACGTCACGAACCGATTCTGATGGTAAGACAGCTGTTATGCCAGCTATTTCTAGGATACAAACTAGGTATCCAACAAAGTTTTAACAGAAAGTTTAAAAATTCTTCTTAGCATTCAATACCTAGTTTGCAAATCATTTTTTTTTTTAAACTACTGCTACGCTTAGGACAAGGACATGAGTCGATAAAATTATGTGGAGCAAAGCTGTTATAACTTTCTTGTTTGTGAGCAATTTATAAAAATGTAAGAGAGCATCATGTCAAGTATGTATTTCATTTCTTCTGTGTGCAAATTCTGTTATTCAAACGAGCAAATAACTCTGCTTGGCCAACTTTTCTGCCAGTAAACTTTGGTACCGTTAACAGATACTGCGGTTGGGGGAAATGATGGGAGATGTTAAATCTTTGAAAGAATTACTACCAGTCTGCCAGAACTGCTTCTTGGCGCACCAAGAGCCCCGCTCGGTCACAATAATTCTATTGATGACTTTTTTGATGTACTTTGAAAAACAATTTTTCTCTAAAAATTTTTTCAGAGCAATTTAAAAACATTTCAAGATCGTATTGCCATGCCTGCAGCAGACCGTTGTGTAATTTCACGCCCATATCGACTGGCCACGTTTATTTTTAGAATTGCTGTGATTTACAGTACTTTTTACATTGTGTGTGCCACGATGGTGTACTTGCCTTCATCCAAATGTCGTTAAAATTGAGTAAATATACATGCTGGCATTATAAAGAGGCTTAGTTTTGTAGGTTTTTCCATAAAACGTAAGCCATACAATGTGTTGGGTAAGATAGTTTGCATTTTCTCCTGCAGGTGCGCTTCTTGGAGCATGTGCAGTGCAAAGTTTCCCTGCGTTTCTTCCCGCGAGGCAACCTCCGCATAGTGCTCACTTCACCCATGGGCACGGTTTCGACGCTGCTGTTCGAACGGCCCCGCGACGTCGTCAGCTCCAACTTCGACGACTGGCCATTCATGAGCGTCCACTTCTGGGGCGAGAAGGCCGAGGGGCGATGGACGCTAGAGATACTCAACGGCGGAAACAGACACGTCAACCAGCCGGGCATATTCACTAAGTGGCAGCTCATCTTCTACGGAACCGTCACCAATCCGATCCAGCTGCGAAATAACAACGGTGAGCGACGCCATCACTTACTCATGTGGTGTGTCAGAGTTCTCGGAGCGTGGATTGATGGCTTGGCGGAAAGAGCTCACATGTGTGATGCACACAAGCACACAGTGCACTCAAAACATATGCAAGCTCGTGAACTGTGTTTGATCGGTGTATGCGATTTTAGATAAACCTGATTACCTACCTACTTACCATTAGGTTTTACATGACAGAGGATTTTTCATGTTTAAGACACTAAATTACTTCTCATATCAAGAGCAGATATTGCAAACATTTGTGTCCAACAGAAATCCTCTGATATGCTATCAGCAAGTAAAAAGATGACATAAATTTGAGGGTGCTTTGCCAAGCAGTCTTCTCAAAAAAATGTACCCATCTGATTGTCCTTGATTTAACGTGAAAAGAGGGCCAGGTAAAAAACCACCCCATTTGAAGTTTGTGTTAAATACTACAGCCCGGAAGTGGCAGTCACTAAACTGACTTTCTGAAAATAATTAATGAAAGTGTACATTTTTGTAAATTTTTTAAATTACCTTTTTTTTATTGAGGTATAATCATTTTTCCAAATTAAAGGAGGTGATTTAAAAAAATATATAATTCAGTAAATTTGAAACAAATTTTGTCAGAAAGCCAGAAAAGTTCTCTTAGAGGTAATCAAGTTTGATGACTCTGCAACTAACAGTTTTAAAATAATTTTCAAATCGGCCAGTTTTTTCAGCTTAGTTCCTTTAGTTCCATGACCAGATTAAACTGCTCCAATAGACAACTTAAAAAATTGAAAAAGCATAACCGGACACTTTCCCACCATCAATTATGGGCTCTGAACCACTCTGCATTTCCAACTTAAAAAATTGTTTTTCCAGGTAAAAATGACAAAGAAAATTTTTCCTTTTACCATCCTACATGCCTTGCACTTGGAAACAATTTCAATGGCTTCTAGAATTGGGTTAAATTTAGCAATTTTAAAATTGGTCCCTTAAACTCTTTTGGTGCAAATTTGGTTTATACATAAGAATACGTAAGAAGCACCGCGTGCTCTTTATTATCTTCTACTTTTTACTTATCAATCGGCAATCACTAACCAGCAACTGTGCCTGTTATCTCCACAGAGAACTTCTTCCCTGGCTTCGTGAATAGCGGCAACTTGTTTTCTGGCGCCGGCAGCGAGCTGTCACCTTCGGTGGTCCCGTTAGATGGAGGCATGAAGCCGGGCCCAGCAAGCCTGGCTGAGGGCGACGACGCCAAGAAAGTGTTGCACAGCTGTGACCCTGAATGCGACCCGCAAGGCTGCTATGGCAAGGGTCCCACGCAGTGTATCAGCTGCAAACACTACCGTCTCGACAAGTAAGTGCGATGTCTCCATATGAACGTAGCTCTCTATCAGGGAGTGGACGGAACCCTCTATGCGAAGGGTTCCGTCCGGCTCATGTGCACTTTCAAATATTCCAAACTGAACAACTGTAAAATGTACAATCGGGGGCTCACTGATTTGGCAGAGAAATAAGGCGTTTGCAGCCAGCGGACTGGCAGGGATCGCATTTCTTACGGGCTTGCGCAAGCTTTTGCGTTAACAAAGTTGATCCGCACGAAACTGTGCAATGTGGCGGTTCGAGCCCATGGGCTGGGAACACGCCGTGCTCATACTGGCAACTGCTGGAACAAAACTATTGAAACACTGTAAGCGCCATAGTTTCTGGTCCGGCCGCTAACGAATGACGTTTGGTGCTTTTTGTCCCAGCACGTGCGTGAGCCGCTGCCCCCCGCGCAGCTTTGCCAACCAGGCGGGCGTGTGCTGGCCTTGCCATGACTCCTGTGAGACCTGCGCCGGTGCCGGCCAGGACAGCTGCCTCACCTGCGCGCCTGCACACCTACGAGTCACCGACCTTGCCGTCTGTCTGCAGCAGTGCCCCGAAGGGTACTACGAGAGTGAGTCCCACGTTACTAGCAATGCTTACCTATTTCATAAGAGACCAAAATCAATCGATTTCTCTGAATTAAAAAGACCATCAAGGTTTCCGAAACTAAAAAACAAATTTCATCTTAAGCCATTTAAAATCATTTTTATTGAGAGTAGTCCGCTTCTTTTTTCTTATATATTGACCTTCACTAGCTTAGAACTTAGAAGTCATGAAATTTACTGTTTAAATTTCAACATAATATTTTCAAAAGTGAACAGCTAAAATTTGTGACTAGATAGCTCAAGCTGTTGAGCAGTGAAGTTGCATCGGGTAGCTAGTTGTCATTTACATATATTTTTTCATTCCTACCCAAATAGATTGTATTTAGTACCATAGAAAACTTCCATTTAGTAACCGAACACGTGCTTGTTCTGTCCTGGGCAGACTTTGACGAGAACACATGTGTGCCTTGTGAGCCCAACTGCCAGAGCTGCCTGGACCGGCCGGATCACTGCACCAGCTGTGACCATCACCTGGTGCTCTACAAGAACAAGTGCTACGCAGCCTGCCCTGCCGCCACCTTCGAGACGGAGGTAACCAGCGCCTTCACATCTTCATGAGTTACTTGCAGACAGGCTGCACGATAGCAGCCGTCCCTTAGGTCTTCCCGCATCTTTATCGCATCTTAACAGTGGGGGCCCAGATCCTTAGAGCAAGGTGTCAATTACCCAGGCGCCCTATCCACTGACATTTTTTCCGTTTCTACTGCGAGCGGTGTCGCTCGCAAATTCCGTATTCAGTAAATATTTTCAGTTTGAATTCGGTGGATTTAAAATCCGATTGGGACTTTCATCCTTACACCCTTCAAAAATGACATGCTGATTCAAGTCTTATATAAGAGAATAACTGTAAAGCTTCGACTAATTTTGTGTAACCCTTTCGGTTAGATTTGTTGTATAGTAATAAAGAATCAAGATCTATTGGATCCAAGTGACTGTGTAAGTAACATGTTTGTGTTGGCGCACAGGACTACGGATGTGCGTCGTGCCATGGCACGTGTGAGACGTGCAATGGATCGAGCGAGACGCAGTGCATTTCGTGCAAGGCAGGCCGCTTTGCTCTGGCCGGCACCTGCTCGGCTACCTGCCCCGACGGCTACTACGCCGACAAGAAACGCCGTGAGTGCGTCAAGTGCCCGCAGGGCTGTGCCACGTGCGACAGCGCCGTCTGTGTCACCTGCGCCAACGGCTGGGAGAGCAACAAGAAGGGCCGGTGCATTCCGGAGGGCAGTCGCCACTGCGACACTTGTGAGTGATTTTTCTTTTTAATCATTTATTTTAACGGGCTGGGAATTACGTGGATAATGAATCTTATTAGTATTTTGCAGCAGTACATTTTTTCTGGTGGTGGCTATATGAGTTACAATTACTTTTACAGACCATTTGGTAATAATTGTGGTCACAGTAGATTGTGGTTCCACAGTTATGTGCATTGCTATGTTTATTCAAAGGCGACGTTTTGCCAAAATTATATTTTGGCATTTTCAGGCTTTAGTTCCAAGAAAAATTTGATGGATAGAAATATGTACCGAGTGTAACCGTAATTTTTTTCCATTAACCAGTAACCCTGAAAGAGTGCATCAAACCATTTACGTTGCTATCTACAACTAACTAAATTGGTTTAGTAGTACTACCTTCATATTCAATTTCTTCACTTACACTGGTTTCACTATCTTGCATTTAGATTCTAGCAACGTCCTGAGTTCAGTAAGAGTATATTCTTCACTAGTGGATGATTCTGCCGCAAGTATGAAAGTTGAAAACCCACTTCACTTCTTGTCTGGCAATACAAGTACCAGTAGTAATACCATCTAAATTTTTGTAGGAAGCATCAGTAGGTAATGTGGCATGAAACTCTAAGATTGGGTTTACTTCAAACTCCGCATCTGTTGTGTGTGTGGACAGAATTGTACAAGAAACCCTTGCAGAGATAATTTAAACACTAGCATGAACGTTTTAAGCTCGATCGCTGGTGACCCCCGTGCGTGCCTCGTTGCTGTTTTCCAGCCGAGTACTACGAGGATGGACACTGCCGGCCGTGCCACTCGACTTGCGAGCGTTGCGACGGGCCGACAGACCGTGGCTGCCTCTCGTGTGCCGCCCCGCTGCTGCTGCAAGGATCGCGCTGCCTGGCCTCTTGCGCCGACGGAGCGTACATGGAGCGCGGCGCTTGCGTTCCCTGTCTGCACACGTGCGCAAAGTGCGTCACGCGCATCAACTGCACCAGCTGCATGCCCGGCCTACAGCTGCAGTCGGGAGAGTGTCGCGCCGCCTGCGCCCAAGGGTGAGTCACTCGCGTTCACGCGCCTCGTGCGTTTCTGTTGGAAGGTAGTGCTGGTAGGGGGCTTTGATTTATTTTAGCACGCGTTGCTAGCGCCAGGAGAGTAGGCTTTTGTCGTTTGACGAGACAGGCATTAGATGGAACTCAATATTGCTAGGTTTGTATTTGTTTTAAATTCACTAATTATAGCAAATTGATTTAAATATTTGAACTATGCATGTAGGCTTGTTAGTCTTTTAGCTATTACGTACTTATTTCACTAAATTAAATGTAGGTAGGTAATCGTCAATTAAAATGGCTATCATAAGCAGAGGTCTCATAGCCTCAAAGAGTTTGCCACTACGATTTTCAGTAGCGTTTGAAGTTGTGATACTGTATTCTATTTAGTACAACAAAATCAAGCAATAATGTAATTTGTTCGGTATTTTAGAATGATTTTGGGTCAATATCTACAGATTTAAAGCTATTCCAGATCGGAACCTATGTTACTTTATTAATTTGAATTCTATTCCATATCTTCCCATCTTGTCAGAGTTAAACATAACACCGAAATCAATTTTAGAAATAAAACAAAACCTAAGGGCTAATGTATGCTAATTCACAATGAAAATAACAAAACCACAAAAATGAGCATGCAGTATTAAACATTTTAAAGCGCTTGTTTTTTGCGTGTGGAGGCGGCTAAATTGAAATGGTCCGCTCGTGAACGCGTCCCTAGAGCTGGGGCTGATGGCGGTTGCGCTTGCGCTTGCGGTTGCAGGTACTACAGCGATCGCGGGGTCTGCGCCAAGTGCTACCTGAGCTGCATGACGTGCAGCGGACCGCGCCGCGACCAGTGCGTCACCTGTCCCCGCGGCTGGCAGCTCGCCGCCGGGGAGTGCCACCCAGAGTGTCCTGAGGGATTCTTCAAGTCCACCTACGGCTGCCAGAAGTGCCACCACTATTGCCGCACCTGCAAAGGTACCTACCATTTACCGTTGAGTTTATGCGCTGGTTAATCCTCTCTTTACTGTCAACAATGTCACTAAAATCATTTCATGAACATGATGTCGGTGAAATGGTGCCAGTGACAGCAACATGTACAGCGCTGATGTCGGTGACATAGCATTGATGACAGCTATTGAAACTACCACCTATTGGAGCTACCTTCTTATAAATATAGGTTTATGAGGTATTCCACTCCCGGATCATTTTCCCTAGTAATGATCGGCAGCCACACCAGGGTAGTTAATATAAAATTGTATAAAGAGTCGTGTATTGGCGCCTTTTTAATTATTTACAGCAAAAATTTTTGACTTCATGTGTAGGTTATAATGACAGATAAACAATTAATCAACAAAAAAAAAGCTATTTGATCAGAGAATATACCATGTGCTTGGTGACTGTGTGTTCTAGGCGAGGGCCCCCTGCAGTGCACATCTTGTCCACCGCAGTACATGCTGGAGGGCGGGCTGTGCATGGAGTGCCTGACCTCGCAGTACTACGACCCGCCCACGCAGCTGTGCAAGCCATGCTCAGAATCGTGCCGCTCGTGCTCCGGCCCAGGCCCTTTCAGCTGCCTGGCGTGCCTCTACCCCCTCCACCTGGACACGCTGAACAACCAGTGTGCCCCTTGCTGCACACCCGCCGACAACGACACGCTTGCGTGCTGCCACTGCGACAAGGCCACGGGTCAGTTCCAAAACTAATACGCCCCCTGCCCGTAACCGCATGTCCATGCCCTTCTTTACACTTTCAAAAGCAAGTTCTGCATAATTTGATAATGGTTTTAGTGTGCCAAATGGCAGGTACATTTGGATTGGAAAGATAAGTACTTGTGTGAGTTACCATTTAAGTAATTAGTAAAGTCTAAAGGAACAATAGGTAATTAGTGATGGGTATTAGTGACGATGAATCCATTGTTTAATCGATTTGAATTTCATAATTAATACCCATCTCTAACTGCCCTTAAGAACGTTTTGGCTTCAGGCCTTCTTCAGCAGGACATCGCCAATTTATGCAGAGATGAGAATATTTCACCGGTAAAAATTGTGTCGATGGACATGCAGGGGAGGCAGAGGGGTTAGGAAGTAAAGGGTTGGTGGAGAGCAAAGCAGAGAGGGAGAGAGAAGAGAGCATATTTTGTTAGTGAGAAAACCTCCGTTTTGTGCTACCAGTCATTGTTGCTCTAGGATTGTACCTCCCCAAGATAGGCCGGTTAGAGAAGGTCACTCAAAGGTCACTTAAGGTCGTGTTGAGAAGGCCAGAAAGTCACCTACCAATATCAACCATAACGACAAATGTCTGACCTATATATCATTACAGAAGCAACCTTTTTGTGTCATCAATATGTGTTGTTTCTATGATAGTGGTTAAGGAGAATGAACAGAATAATTTCTCGTACCTAAGGAGTAATTACTAATTACTACTCGAATTTTCTCTGTACTTACAATATTCTTTTTTTGGTTAGTTGCGCTTATCTAAGTATGGAGTTTTGTGGAAAGCACCTACAAATGTATAGTATTTCATAGTTGTTCAGAAACCATTCATTAATCCAAATTTAATCGTACCATTGATACAGAAGTTTAGCTAGAGCAGGGGATTTTGTTTTTAATGCTACCAACCTTCTGCCTTTTTAAAAGGTTGGAAGAGCTGATGATTACAAGGTTATCATAGTTTTCTCTGGCGCAGGAGAGTGCCAAAATTCGTCACCCGCCGGTAAAAGGCGGATAGCTGCGGGCCAAGCAGAGCAGGTGATTGGCTCCCAGCCGGAAGTCGCCGCCCTTGACCCGACCAACCCGTTCAACACGGTCACTGCACTGGCCGTCGCCGCGTGTAGTGCCGTAATCGTCATCTTTGCCGTCGTCTTTGTCGTGCTACAGGTAAGCAGCAGTCTTGTGGATTACGCTAAATAATATCTTAACTGAGGGGTACTCCTCATAGGGGATTAATTTTTATGGCACTTGTTACTAAATTGCAACTACATAGATCTTTGTTGAAGGATTCACTTTAAATACAGCAGAACTCTCGTTACTTAACAATATTGCTGTAAGGAAACTTTGAAATAGTACTGTAGTAAGGACCAGTTTTTCAGTGGCCTGCTAAGAATCTGACAGTCCATGAACTTGTTATTATTACCATGGCAACAGCAAATCAAATGCCTTAATGTATGGTTAACAGATTTACAGTTCCTAACAGATCACTAAAAACCGCCCGTAAGAGTAAAACTAGTTAAGTTCCCGTTTAACAAAGTTGACTTTATCCAACTGCCCATTTTATCAGGTCTTTATACCTAAATATGCTAAATCAATTGATAAAAATTGGTTGGTATGTACACAAAAAAAAAAAAAATTGTAAGAGATTGAAAACTGCAGATTAATTTTCCTCAAATGTCTTCATTCTTGCGTGCGGCCATTGGATGGCAGTGATGTGACGACAAATTTTTCAACTTTGAGAATTTTTTGTTAATTAACTCATCTTTAATCATACATCACTCATTCATCATTCAGTCTGCAGTCAACGGCCACTATAAATAATGTATTTGCCCTAGGGGTAGGTTTGCTATTGTACGATGCGAAAGTGTTTATTGGGTCTTAAGAGGTTAACGTAGGACATGTCTCACAGCTGCGCTCCCAGCCGAGAAGGAAGGCGTGGAGCAACGGGGCCAGCTACCAGCCACTTGCGACGGAGCGCTCGGACCAGGAAGTAGAGGGCGCCGACGAGCGACTAGCAGCCGAATCGAGTGATGATGACCAGCACACATTATTCACCCGAACGTAGACTGAATGTCAGCTCCTCTCTGCGCCCGCGGCTGGTTGGACCATGACGCCTTGCGCTGGTTTTAGTGACTAGCGTCTAAGCAAATTCACTCACGACACTACAAAGTTTCGGTCCAAATTGTCCCCATGTCCCTTCCCAACCACTAGAAACGACTAGAAAGAACATGAATACTGGGTTCAACTAGTGGGGCAGATCTGCAAAACAGAAAAACAAATATCGAAATATCAACGACTATTTTGGAATGGAGAAAATTGCAAAGTTTCGGTGCTAGAGAAGTGAAGGTTTTCCTGAATGACAGGGCGGCACAAAGTGTTTAAAACGTGAAGGAAACTTTAAGTGCCTGTTTGGATACTTTGAAACAAGTACCTCGATACGTGAAGTCACATACGATTTAAAAACTTACCTGGAACTTCGAAGTGACGCTTTCATCCTTCTTCTCGTAAATAATTGATTCTATGGCTGTTGACCTTATCAGGTGTTTGCTTGCTGTGTTTTCACTAAGCACACGCAAGCTTTGAAGACTCTCGAGGTCGTTCCCCCAGTCCCAAAATTGCATATTACTTTTTATAACAGTTTAGTTTTTACTTTTTACCCTTATCTTTTTATATTTATTTGGCTTAGTCATATCTTTGCAGGAAGTACAACCTGCATCCTACCTAGCAAATACTTTAAACCCCCTTAGACTCTCTGAAACAATTTGATAAAATATACATTTATTTTTAACAGCTGTTTTTTTTTATATCAATTTACTTTTTAAC
>QKMV01001888.1:0-14592 GCA_003287335.1 Lednia tumana
CCAGGGAGGCGAAAACTTCTCTGGGGTGGCGGTTGCCCCCTCTCGCCCCCCCCTTAGCGACGCCCCTGAACCAAGGTTTCTCTGCACAGTAATCCGAATTCACGTCGTAGCCGTTTCATATTTCATTCTACATATTTTTTTAGATCAGTGAAATAGCAGCCGCATTTTGGCGTGAATCTTAGTCACATCAATCAAAATTCACGTCAAAGTTTTATCCATTTTTATTCAATACATTCTTTAAACAGTCAGTGAAATGGAAGCCTCGTATTTTCGAAATCCCTACCAGAATAACAACGAGGAAGTCTCCTCTACAACTTTAATTGGCTTATTCTGTTTTGCTTAGAATTCAGCCCTGAGCACTTTTTCCCTTTCTTTACACAATGTATTTCACGCCAGTTGTCATTTATAAAATCGGCATTTATTTGGTGGCTGAAACACACCTTGCTTTGGGCTGTAGACAAGTGACGTCATGGAATAGACAGCTATTCCAGCCAAGACAAGAATATTAGACATACCTACGAAAAAAAGCCAATTGGGTTGTGATTGCCCTATCCTGGCTTTGGCATTTTACCCCGACAGGATAGGGCAATCACAACCCAAGTGGCTTTACTTAGTGGGTACATCTAGTATTCTTTTTTTTGCCGGAATAGCTGTCTATTGTTGCAATTGGCTGTTGCCAGGGTGTCAGTTCAAGTAGAGATTTCTAATCCTGCGATTAGGTATCAGGTAGGCGTATGTAGGCAAGGTACGTCACTTTGCGTTTTCAGCAGAAGTTAAAATTCTGACCAATTCTGATTTTTTTAAGTGACATGACTGAGCCAAAAAATTAAATACAAGAAAAACAAAAGCACATTCATGATCCAGAAACAATTATTTGTGTGTAAACAGTCTTGAGAATACAATCTAGAGTTGAGGACACTTAGCTATTGAGGAAGCTGGAGGTCTGTTATGTCTGTTAGAGAAGTTATTCCAACCAATCTGTTGTTGCAGTGCCTGGACAACTTGAGTGCGAAGGATGCAGATTTGCCTGTTCCCGAACGCATTGGCAGAGCTTTACAACACGCAGGCGTTTCAATCACTGTCACATCGCTGACAGACGTGCTGGCGTTCGCCGTGGGGACGACAACGGTGATGCCATTCCTTCGATCATTCTGCTTGTTCGCCGCGATGGGCATTTTCTTCCTCTACGTGTTCGTGCTCCTGTTCTTTGTCAGCTGCCTGGCCATCGACGAGTATCGACTTCGAGCGAGAAGAGATGGTTGCATTTGCATCGAACACAAGGATTGGGTCCCCAACAAATGCAGCCAGCGAAATACTCAGAAGATGATTTTCAGCAAATTTGTGGGCCCGTTTTTAATGAAATTCCCTGTTAAGGTGAGGTTAATTCGTAGAACTGTAGCAGAATCTGTTCAGCACAAGCTTACCTACACGTAGAATCAAATGCAAACGGGATAGTTAATGAAGGAATTTGATAAACCTTTGAGTTATTTGACTGCCACCCATCGTACAATCTGTGAATATTTAACTGGTACTGATGACAGGCGTGTGGTTTTTTTTGCAGATATTTGTGTTGATGCTCACGGCTGTGGTCTTTGCTGTTAACATCTGGTGCCTCTTGCAGGTCGAACAAAAGTTTGACCCTATTTGGTACTTGAATCCAGATTCGTTCCCGATTCAGTATAACAACAAATTAAATGAATATTTCCCTCGTTACGGAAAAAGAGCTGGAATTTATTTGAGTAAGTTGTGGTCTTTTCATATTCAAATGTCCACATTTTTAATCATACTTTCAACAATGGTCGTAGGGTGCTAAAAGACATTTTGTTCTTGATTGATGTGCTGCCATTATTTTTACATTTTGTTTCCACTATTAGTTGGACTTAAATGAACGATCGGTATCAGAGCACAAAAAACTTATAATACAGAATAATATTTACACATCGAATACAGTCAAAATTTTTAAGCAAAACAGGCAAGTGACTCGTGTTCTGCTACAGGAAACTGATTCTATTAGCAAAGAGAGCTGATCTTTAATTGAGTGCGTTGATTAAGTAACCAGCTCGTAGTTTAAATTGTAGCATGTCATACTTTTCAAGCAGTCTAACTTTTTCCGATAAACAATTCCATATTTTTGGTACTGCCTGTGTTGGCCACCGTTTGGGAAATGAATTGACCGCAGCACGGACTTAGCTATTGGTTTTACCGAAGTAATTGTGGCCTGGTGTTGACTTGAAATGTTGTCGTCAAGCGATTATGCTGTGCGGCTTTGTACACAGCCTTTTTCTTGTGGAGCCAAAGGGTTGAAACCATGCCTTGTAAATTGTAATATCATTGACTTCAGTCAATACTGTGGGAGAGCATGCTGCATTACACCCACAAAATAGGCTCTCTAGCCATACCTTCCTGTGTTAACTGTCACTATCGCCCTTGGTAGAAAAGTATGCTCTCCCAGTAAATAGATTGTACAATACTAACTGTGTGTTTCTTGCTTTCAGGTGGTGTTAATTACTTTGACGATAAGGATAAGCTAAATAACTTCATAAGCCGGCTGTCGGAAAACCCATACATCAACACTGCTGCATTGGACTGCTGGTACATTGCCTTCCAGAGATGGCTGGACATCGGGGATAAAAGTAAGAGCGTTCACTCGAACTCGATGCAACTGACTAGCGTCAAGTAGTACTTGAGTAAACTAGTCAAAACACGCATGCCGACTAAACGCGCCGCCAGCCGTCAAGATAGCCTGAAAGCATAGACGGAAATCGGCTTGGCGGCTATGTATTGATATGTCTGGTAAGCCGCGCAAAAAACCGTGATCAGAGCTATTTTTGTATACCTCTGCTGGCTCTATCGTTGAACATTGCCTATGCATTAGCATAGAAAGCCGCGTAAGAAACCTTGATCAGACCTATTTTTGTACACCTCTGCTGGCTCTATCGTTGAACATAGCCTATGCATTAGCAATCAATTAGCATGGTGAGCCGCACAAGAAACCTTGATCAGACATATTTTTGTACACCTCTGCTGGCTTTATTGTTGAACATAGCCTTAGATACTTACCAAGGGAGTTATAAATTCAAACCAAACTAGATCCATTCAGAAGCACTTTTTTCCAATGGTTTTTGTTTTTTGGTATGGCTATCTAAAAAGACTCAAATTAAGCATTTACGACAGCCTTTTTGGGCGATATGGGGCAAAATAACAAAAAAAAACGGCTTCCGATTAAGCTTAATTTGTTCTTTCATCTCCAACTCTCTTGCTTACTATCACAGACTAACTGCACAGGTAGAGTCAACAGAGGTGCATAAAAATTCGTCTGCACAACACATTGCATGGGTGGCACTCGGGAGTGTTACCGTTACTGCAATCCCATGCATACCTAGATATCACAGTGGGAACTTGGGATCCATGGTAATTGGTGTGTGGTTACTAAACCTACTTCTTGGGTAACCCAACAAAAAAGTCAGTCACCAGTACACGAGCCAACCACCGGAACAGTGGTATTCCGTTGTCGATACTTGGTGAACGCTTCCAGTAAGGCTTTACAGCTAGCAGCAAATGTTTGTGCCATGCTCATTTCTTGATTATAAGTAATTCCCTAAGTCATTTCGTCATTCTGCCCTTTTTCTCTGCTCGTGGAAGTTGAAACATTGAATGGGAGGGTATAGTGGGTCACTGACTGATTGGAATTAGGTCTACTCGCTTGCCCTGAACCAAACACACACAGTTCAGTGGCAGACCTAGGGGAGGCCACCCCCACCCCCACCCCCACCACACCCCATGATTCTTCAAAATATTCACAATTCACACACTTTTATGCTCACAAAAGAGTGTATTTTATTATTGTTTCTGGGGGGGCTTTTGCAGATTGGACAGAGCAGATTGCCTCATTTCTCTCATTAAAATTTCCTAAAAATCTTCTGAGACGGAGGACTTTACCTAAAGGCTCATGTTTTACCTCATTTGCACCCCCAATGCAGCTGGGCTCTGCTTACCCGATGTGTCAAAACCCCTGCTTGACACCGGACTGCACCCCCTCACCCTCGGAATATGACGTAATTGTCAGTATTTAATTTGTCAAGAAAAATGTGGCTACGCCCTTAATTTGGTTCAGGGGGTTATCTAGGTCAGATGTATGGGGGAGGGGAAGGGAGGGGAGGGGAGGGGGTAGCAAAGACAATTGTGCCAAAAGGTGACAAAAAGGAGGAGGGGGTTGAAAATTTCCCTCACGACTGTTTTTGAAGCACGGAACATTCCGGTAGGAGAACACTCAAGCGAGTTCTGATTCACAGTATACACACACACTGTTGCATCGCATTTCTTTGTCGGTGTTGCCTTACGAAGGGTAGCGGTTCTCTTAGCGCTTTGCTACGTCGTGGCTTTGCGTAGTCACTACTCACTTTTATGGGTATTTGACATATACTTTTAGGAAATAGGAATAAATACTATCTATGAAATGACGTGTAGTTCTCACATATTGCCGCCTCTAGATAAATGTTCACGTAAAACGTAATAACACCTGTGTCTTGAATTTGAAACTAGTAGCCCAAAGTGTGGTTGAAATAAGTGTTGAGTTGACGTACACAATTGCAAGGAAGGTGGGCACTGGGCACTGACATTAACCATAGGTTATCTTAATCATCAACGTTAACTGCTTAATCGCCCCCCCCCCCCTCCAAAAGGCCGGTCAGATTCGCCAACCTTCGGGCATTGTTTACATGTGAAGGCGCCAAGAAAAGAATATTCAGTAGAGACAGGATAGTTAGATGAATTTGCATGTTTTTAAAAATGCTTGTCAGA
Organism: Lednia tumana; assembly: GCA_003287335.1. Taxonomy (NCBI): domain Eukaryota; kingdom Metazoa; phylum Arthropoda; class Insecta; order Plecoptera; family Nemouridae; genus Lednia; species Lednia tumana. The sequence goes on from QKMV01001888.1 coordinate 4,801, forward strand.
GCATTAGGACTTTGGATATAAAATGTTTCATGTCCTGATGATTTCAAAAAACCCTACTTCATTTTGCATATTTTGCATGTTTCAACCCTTTTTTGGCAAAATGCAAAAAACATGCATAAAACGGCCACAATTGTGAATAATCCTACGTAAGACAGCAAATTTTTTTGGTATTTTTGTACGTAGGTAGTTCATGGGAAAAGCATCGCAACTAAATGATGGATAGAAATTCTCAGAATCTCAGTTAATATTGACCGCCAGGAACCAAGAATCCAACCCTTTACCCTACCTACCCTCCATACCCTCCAGACTTCCTAGCATAGACACCTCCCTGGTGGTGGGGGGGGGGGAGTCTGTGTGTGTGTGTGTGTGTGTGTGTGTGTGTGTGTGTGTGTGTGTGTGTGTGCCACCAAATTTTTGATGCTACCATGCTACATTGAAGAAAAAGTGTGTTCTCATGAAGCAATGGATTGTTTTGATAGATATTTTGAATTCAGATGGAAGTTACAATTTTGCCAAGCATGAGACGAGCAGGCATGATTTTACCTAGATAGATCATTTAAATTTGCGACAGATCAATGCTGCAAAAACATCAAGTACGACCAAGAATAAATAATATTCTGAGAGAAAGAAATACCAAACATTGTACACTTTATTGTATTAGTTCAAATAAAACCAGAATACTTTTCGATATCAGTAACTTTCCTGCAAATATGCTGCATAAACGATAGTGCAAAAAAATTACTAATTCAATGATAGTGCATAAATTGTGCATATTTGGGGGTTTGTTTCAGCCTCTTTTGGTGCATAACTATCCTGTCTCTAATAATCAGTCACCTTGCACCAACGTTCTGAGCTAAGAATAATGCTTCACATCTCGCGCATTATACAAATTTGCAATTCTGCTTTATAATGATGCATGGTATATCACTGTCATATCTTGATCTATGTCGTTGCTTACTCATTTAAATTTTCCATTCAAACCATTTCTGAATTCATCAATTTAAATCTTGTTTCTTCAACAGTTCCTGACGACGAAGATGAGTTCAAGGCATATCTCACCGAGTTTCTTCTATTGAGTAAAGAAGGTCAAGCTTACGTCAAGGATATTAAATTTAATACAGTTCCTTTTAGTAATTATAATATCACGGTAAGAAATCAAGAACTTAAACAAACTATACGATTTCTTTGCTTCCAATTCAACTTCACTCTCATGATTTGCTTTTCCTTTCAGACTTCTCAGATACCATTCCAGTATATAGTGATAAACACGACACTAGAACAAGTAAGAGCAATGAACTCCGTGCAGGACATAATCCGAAACGCCAACTTCACTCCCCAAAGTGAAATAGTTGTTGCTTATTCTCCCGACTACGTATCGTGGACGGCAAATAAAATCATTGGCGAAGAGCTTCTGCGTAATCTGGGCATTACGATCGCAGCAGTGGCTACTGTCACGTTGCTCCTGATTCAAAACCTCCGTACGACCATCTGGGTGAACTGCTGCTTGGTATTGACGGTGGTCGATCTCGTGGGCTCGATGTACTGGCTCGGACTGACGATCGAGATCTCCACTTCGATCATGGTGCTTTTGTGTGCCGGCTTGGCGATAGATTACGCTGCCCACATCGGCCACGAGTTCACGCGCCTCCCGGGAACCAAAGATGGTGAGTCTGTGATTACAGTTTTACCCTTGGTCACACATTTTGCACAATACCTGTTTTTACTCTTTCTTGGTCACACATTTTGCACAAGACCTACAGTCTATCCTCTGAAAGACTGCATTATGCCCACAAAATAGGCTCTCTCTCTAGCTTTACCTTCCTGTGTTAATTGTAACAATCGCCCCTGGTGGAAAAGTATGCTTTCCCAGTAATTAGATTTTATAAGCTTACCATTCTAGAAGTAGTAGTTTCGACTGAAAACAAAGCTTACTGAATTAGTCCAGATAAGTCAGCATTATTGGTGATTCTACTTGCGTTGTACAAACATTTCTCGTGATCTATTATTCAAACACTCGTAGTTAACACTTATTGATGAGCGTGGAAAAATAACCCAGCACAGTAGCCGATGAAAGCAGCAGATCACTGTGTTTCACTGCAGGATGACTGCTCCTGCCCTCAACTGGCCTTTGTACAGCTGATTGGGAGGGAAAGGGCAAGGGAGACGATGTCTTTGCTAGGAATTCTCACTAGGGGGTCTGGGTGGGCCCCACAATTTGATAAATTGGTCCACCCATTTTTTGTTGTCAAGTAGTTTAGGGGGGGCTGAAAATTCGACCAACAGCCTGCTTCACAACGCTCATGGTGCTCGTTTTTACTTATTCTGCCACAGCGGGCAATTTTGGAGTTTGGAAAAATGCTGAACTTGCTGCAGGTGGCAAAGTGAAGGCCATATGAATTGGCACGTTTCTGTCACAGATTTAAATTTTAGAATCGCGTACATTCAATTCGATTCCTTGTTGTTTCGAAAAGCAAAACAATGAAATAGATGAGATTGTCAACCCTGGTTAATCGAATGACTTTTATTTCAGCTCGGGCAATCGAAACCTTGGGCCGAATCGGCTCGGCGGTTTTTAATGGTGGCGTGAGCACATTCCTGGCATTCGCCCTGCTCGGGACAAGTCAGTCATATCTCTTCACCACCTTCTTCAAAGTAAGCTACTGTTCTGGTTACTACTGGTCACAGAGAAAGTTGCAAGAAACAAGTAACTGGGCTATTAAATTCTTAAAACTCATGTCTTCTGCCTAATTTCAGCACTAGTTTTCAAAAAAACTGTTGGTAACTGGGATTAACTGCTGAAAGCTTCTAGCAAACAAACTGCCAACGTTTCAATAACTATACTGAAAGCTTCTTCGGGGCGATTGTCCAGCAGATTATACGTGAACAAGAACTTATATACCAAAAAAAAAAAAAAAAAAGGCCCCGAAGAAGCTTTCAGTATAATTAGCAAAACGTTGGCAGTTTGCTTGTTAGAAGTTCTCAGCAGTTAAACTCATTTAATAACAGTTTTTTTGAAAAGTAACTGGGCTCTTTATGCTAAGTGTGAAACTTTTCTTGCCAACGTTTACCAGCGTATCAGCTGCTAGGTTTTGATTTGCGTTGATTTATTTCCAGCTTTAGAGGATTGTGGACGGTTGACTGTCCTTGTAACTGCCCTATGCTCTAGCATGGAGCGTGGCTTCGTTTTATTGTTTTAGAGGTTTCGTAACTGACACTTTTTGTGCCTCAAAAATGATCAAAAGAGTGAAAAAATCTGTGCATAGAGAAAAGATAATCAGCGGTACCTGCCTAAACCACAACCCATTGATTGATATAGCCTGGTCTGAAATAATTCCCGAACATTGCTTAAATGTGGCACTTTCGAAAATTCATAACTTCAAGTTAATCCAAATATTTGGACACCAAGTTATGTCGGGTACCTCTATTTACTCTTCCTCCATGCACGGATTTTTTGTCAGAATTTAAGTTCAATTTTTAGGACATAAAAAGTGGCGAATACGATCAGGGCGCACAAACCTTCGCAAACATACCCAGCGAGCCGCCCACAGCCGTCTTAATCCATACCGTCTTAATCCATACCCTCTTAATCCATACCCCATTTTTACACTTTTCAACTTATCAGTTTTTTATGTATATACATGTATCATTTTTCCCATTTAGTAGGTACCCACCATAAACAGGAAGATGAACTTGAATAGGTTCAGTCAATTAGATTTGAATCAATTCCTCTGTGGTATAACATAAGTTTCGTTTCAGGATGTTTCTTGGTTTCCGAGGCTTTTTAAATACCTACAAAACACTTAATCTCTTAATACACCTGGCTAGCAATGTTCTAATGATTTCTTTTCTCTCAGTTATTCACAGGTGTGGTAGTGTTTGGCTTATACCACAGCCTGATTTTCCTGCCAGTGGTTTTAAGTTTATTTGGGCCTGAAGCGCGGTATCCTACTGACATTCTTAACGATGAGCCATACCAATCTCCGTTAGATACGGAAGTCAACGGCTTTTGTGTGCCGCCCCAAAATGGCATTGAAGGTCAGTCTATCAGGTGGTTTTGGGAGTACGATTGGAACGAGGAGAACCACACGTAAGCTGCTTTTGCCTGACCATAATCACTAACATATCGGTAACATTTCCAACTACTAAACTACTACCTATTAGCTCAATTTACACTGTCACATTTATCATCGTACCTACTCGAATCCTTCCCAGAAATATCTCGTGCGGAACTAGAAACGAACCCATGAATTGGACACAACCTGGGTTGAATTTCTAAAAGAGTTGCATCAAAATTTTCATCCATGCTTTTTACAAAAATTGGTTTTTATGGTCGATTACATTTTCGTGTATGAACTTTGGACACTGGTGTTTGTTCACAGATTTAATGGTCTTTTAGTTTTAGGTTTGGGTTTTATCAGTCGTAAAAATCATCCAGCTGGTTTTAACCAGTTTGTGTTAGGTTTTAGCCAAATTCAAGATAAAATAGATTAATAGTTAGTAGTTATGGACTTTTTACCATCACCATCGTGTTGATCTCCTCTTTCAAAAATCTATCATTTCACTAATTTTCTGTGCAACTAATTTCATTCATAAGGTGTTGTTGGTTTATTCTGTTAGTCAGTGCGTCAAATAATGATTCTGGCTGAGGTTCCAGTTTCAGTTTTAAAAAATAGCAATTTTCTGAGTTTACGGTTGGAAAATAGGCTGGTGCTATCGATCGTCACACTTCATTAGTCCGAGTACATTTATCCGTGAAAGTGTTGAGGCATTATTGTTTTAGAATACACTATAGGTGTGAGCAAAGTATTCAATGACAAATTTGACGGTGTAAGCTGAGTGTAAGAGCCGGTTTTACCAAATTATTAAGAGTCTGACATGACATGAAATTCAAATGTGCTGCATGTGTTTGCTGTTGTTGTTGTTGTTGTTGTTGTTGTTGTTGTTGTTGTTGTTGTTGTTGTTGTTGTTGTTGTTGTTGTTGTTGTTGGTGGTGGTGGTGGTGGTGATTGGTGATCTGATTACAAAACATTCTTGCATAACTTAAACAGCAAGAAGGTCAAACTGTTCTTTGGTAAAACCAGACTTAAATCAATGCTTCTTCTACATAAACTGTTTGTATTTGCATTGTTTGTATTGCATTGTTTGTGTTTTGAATGGTAATGGTAACAGCCAACCAGCCACTGGTGGTGTTTGGAGTGAAAAGACAGAGTGAGTTTGGCAAATTCCACGGGAAAGAGAAATCTGCTGGCAAAGGTGTGAAAATGCTGTTTTAACATTGCAATCTAGAGTTACGTAGTGTTTTAATTAACTTACCGAGCGTGAGAAATAAGTTATAAAATTTTGTTATGTGTCAACGTTCAATCAACTCATCTTTCTACCATGCAGAAGGCTTTTGCTGGCCAAACATTAACAAAAAATTATCTTTCTTTCTTACATCAATCCAAGCTTTTGGAACTCTTATCTTCTATTAATAGCAATCACTCGGAGTCGTTGCATAAAATACAGAATGAGTCAATTTAACAGAAATGTTACAACAGCATATTCACCTACATTGGCAGACAGCTGTTAGTGGGCTATTGGTCGCCAGCTAGTTGCTTCTGTACCAAGGAAATCGAGTGGTGTGGTTGTCATCTCATTGCGACCAGCGAGCATATAAGCCGCAGCAGCTACTTTTTGTATGAATTTGGACTGCTAGCATGGCGGTAGCAAAAAGATTTGTGTTACTTTGCACTCATCCCGTATCACATATCAGATTTCTTTGATTGATGCTGTAATATTATTTTCATCAAAACAGTAGCATGGTTATGGCTTTCAAGCATCAACCAGTTAATGCCTGAAACAGTTTTTAAAATATTGCGTGCAAGAAAAAGCAATGATTTTGCCGTACTTAAATCGCAACAGCTCGAGAAAGTAACTTGAGCTTATTTTCTGACCAGTACGCCAGTAGCATCAACAGTAGGCATTCTAAGCGCACTTAGGCTGGTAATTGCACTTAAATTCTCTTGCACTTGCATTGCATTGCACTTAAACTGCACACCTAACAAGATTGATAACTTTTCTCTTGCTCTTTCAGGGTCAGTTTCACCATTTGTACGAGGCTTTAATCGATTGATTTCTTTCAGGGGGTTTGTTATCGACTAGAAAATCGTCCAAGGAGGAAATTGTCAGCGAGACAAACTTCCATCAGAACGACAGGCTGCTTTCGCACGGAGGGGGCCAAGAATTACATGCCCCAACCGATAGCGGTTACTCTAGTAAATTTCCGTCCGGCGAGTGTAATGATAAATGAACTTGAACGCTATGTGCTGATTTCAAAGTACGGTAACTATTCCATTTTATGATTCTATCCTAATTGTATCCAAAGGTTACTATTAGTTCAATTATATTTGTAGGACTCGAAGTGAGATTGCTTGGAAAGCAAAGACTTAGGGCAGACAATCTAGCTATTGATATTAGCTAATCTATGTTCGATACTCAAAATGTGTACCTTCGTGAACTTTTAGCGTGTAATATTTAAAATTTGAAGAATATTTGAAAGATTTGTTTTTACATTAATCATTGTTGAAGATTTATCGAAAGACAGAGTGCATGGATGGAATTGAGGCCATTATTGAAGTGACGTTCTGATGCCTGCAGTGTTAGGTGATTTTATTTATGATAATGAATGATTAGACACAATTACCAAGAACGTACAGGCAAGGAACCTAACTGTGACAATTGAGCTTTGAAAAGTACCTACCAACGTGAAGTGTGCTACTATGTATGGACTCGTGGTCGTGACGCTTGACTCGTCTCGCATATAGCTGACGGCATTGAACTTGTGGATCGTTGGCCACCGTCAGCGCACGAGTGTTTCGGGAATCCCCACTGCTCAAAAGTATGTCGTTGCTGTCGTTGTCGTTGTCGTTGTCGTGATCAATGCCAGCCATGGATTTCAATTAGATTGAAGTTTAACTTGATCAAATGTAAACATGACACGTCCATTGTTAAGGGAGTGAATCACATTTGTTATTTAAGTACACGACGTTACCAACTAGGACACTCAATAGGTAATTGTTATCGCTGTTCACATTACAGATCAATGCTCATATAAAAAACAATTTTTGCTATAATTAGTGCGTGCATCTACAGTTTGATATTATAATATTTTTTACTAGGATCACTATTTGTGTATCTCCGATATGTGATGTGTTTATTTTTCTTTTGAATGGATGTATGGTTGGTTTAGTAGCTTTATATTGTGTGATAGCAAGGCTGAGTTCACTTGACACTAGACAATGCTTTTTGTTTTGTTGTGAATCAAAGTCGCAATGAACCGTTCGCTGCCCCGTTCCAAACCGGGTTCCAAACCGGGTTCCAAACCGGGCCAGAGGAACCAAACCGGGTGTGGACTGGAAACAACCAACAGTTTAGCCAGTCTGCAGTACTGACGGCTTACTAAAAAATAAAAAATAATCAGTAATCAATAATCATGATCTTGATGAAGTGCAAAGGCTTTCACCAATTTGGTACAGAACGGAAGCCCTCTTATCTTTCATCAAAAATTATTTTTGTATAACTGTTGTTTCTGATAGTGATATAAATTTGAGTAATACAAAAATTTGCATTGATTGCTTCAATGATGATCGAGTTTTTAGAAAATTGCTAGCTTAATCAAATTTATTTCATAACAGCACAATAATGACTGTACTTCTCAAGAAAAGAAATGTATTTTTCCTTTGTGCACACTTGATTGAAAGTGTAATATTTCAGTAAGTACTAAGTACCTGACCATGACTCGATCTTTCCAGATGTGTCAACTCCACATTTCGGTCTTGTTTAAGTAAATATTCACCATGAAATTTTCCAATATGTAAAGATTTCTCAAAACTTATAAATATTGTGCCTTGACATAGTAGAAAAATTAATCAGCCATCATTTATATTGGTACCTACATAAATGATTTGTTTTGTTTGACTCTAATGTTGAATAAAATATTCCTACCATCATTTTGAAGAATATGAAGTGTTCACTTTCGTGTTAACCAAATCAAATCCTTACCTTGACTTGGTGGAAACTCTAGTCCGAAAAACAACCCCCCATAGAGTTCGTGACTTTGCCTACTGGAGGAGATTGATCATCCTATTTCTTAAACAAACTCGAGAGGTCCTCCGCTTGGGTTCCTGGATCAGATGCACATTTTTCCAGCTTCCCTTCGACACTTCCTAGTAGTCCTAAACTAGAAACCACTGTGTCTGATCTGTGCTTGTGTTTTTACCTTTTATTGTTTCTGTCAAAGGCAGAAAGAGATAATCTGAGAGCTGGTCTTTCAACGGCCTGTTCAGAAGTTAACAATCCGTTACCAAAAACTTGGGACGTGTGATTAGCTATTGCCATGGTAGTAAGAATTTAATAGTTCGTTACCATAAACTTGGGACGTGTGATTAGCTGTTGCCATGGTAGTAAGAATTTAACAGTTCGTTACCATAAACTTGGGACGTGTAATTAGCTGTTTCCATGGTAGTAAGAATTTAACAGTTCGTTACCATAAACTTGGGACGTGTAATTAGCTGTTGCCATGGTAGTAAGAATTTAACAGTCCGTAAACCATAAACTTGAGACGTCTGATTAGCTGTTGCCACGGTAGTAAAAAGTTAATGGATTGTTAGGATCTTCACGGGCTACTCAATAACCGGCCCTAAAACTCTACAATAATTTCATTCGCCAACTGAGAATAACAAACAATGCAAATCTATTCTGGGATCCCACAGATAAAACATTTAACAAAATATTCAACTCAAACTGTCGTGGAAACCTTAGGCAGCCAGCTTCTCTCACAAGAAAAAAAAGGATAATTATTTGTAAATCGTTCTTAAGAGCACAGAAAAAAGAGCAAAACAGATACTTCTATCTTCAAGATTGATCTCTAGGACCCATTCTCAATTCAGGAATGTTGATGCGATTCAGCAATCACAATTAGGTAGGTACCTACTTAAAAAAGTCCTATCCTGGTCCTTTCTTGGTCTTTCTTGGTCTTTCTTGATATAGAACTTATCTTGGTTCTAAGTAGGCTAAATTGGTAACGGAGAGTGATGGACACGCTGGCTTCAATAAATTTCAATATGCCAAACATGATTTGCTGTCACTTTTTTACGGGGATGTCATGAAAACATGTCACTCGCTGAACGCTGATGTCTTCGAAACTAGAAATCGTAGAGTAATATAGAAACAGCATTAGATATTAAATTCTTAAGACTTATGTCTTCTACCTAATTTCAGCTCTAGTTTCCAAGAAAACTGTCAGTAAATGGGTTTCACTGCTGAGAACTTGTAACAAAAAAACTGCCAACGTTTCACTAACTATACTGAAAGCTTCGCCCTGAAGAAGCTTTCAATATAGTTAGCAAAACGTTGACAGTTTTTTTTTAGAAGTTGTCAGCAGTAAAACCCATTTGCTAACAGTTTTTTTGAGCATTAGATATCTTAGATAGTCCAATTTATAACTGGCTAAGTTTCTTCCCTCCACCTCTCAACCCTTCGATACAGAAGTTAGCGTTAGAAAGTTCAACTAAATTATTAAACGTAGATTTCCAGAGCCATTTGTATTGAATTTTATTTTCTACGGTTTTGCTCTGATTTAGAGTAGGCTACATGCCGGCACCGGGTTTCCCCTCTTCACTATTAGTTTCCTCATCACCCGCATAATCACCCTTTTATTCACCGACACCAATAGACAAGTTCCACAGGGCCAGTTGTCAATACAGTGCGTTGTTAAACACCGACGCCAATAGACCAGTGCCACAGGGCCAGTTG
>QKMV01001889.1:0-14589 GCA_003287335.1 Lednia tumana
GAAGGACGGTACAACTCGAACAGCATGGGATTCCTCCACTAATCCGTACTGTCGAGAGGTGGATTGCAAGGGGAGTGCAGCTGTCGCACTAACTTAAATCCCTCCAGCTTCTTTTCCGAACAGAAATGGACCTTGGTATGAATGGTCACTCATCCAATCTTTGGTCCACCGCAATGTTGCTTAATTTCGGTGATCTCACGAGAACTGGTGTATCCAACATGCCAAACCGATCGGTTGAGAGTGGAAAATAATACATATACAGTGATAAGAACAAAAACATTCTCACAAAATTGTCGTATCGTCAGTGCGCTACTTGATGTCACTCAACTACTTAATTTTAAATTTTTTTGAAAAAACACTTTTTTGAACTTGGATGGTGCATGAAATGTGATAAACCACTTAAAAGTTACCTGATGTTGAACTGTTAATTGCCGCTGGCAATTACTGAACTTAGGCAGAATATTGTTTTAGAAGCAATCCAGGGATATAGGTAATTAGGTGTAGAGTTAACCATTATTCGGGATGTTTTGAAGTAAGCATAATACAACGACCAAGAACTGAAAGAAGCCACCTCTACAGAAATTCTCCTTTGCTCTAGATTTTCGTTTGCCATTACTGATCGTAAAATCATTCTGAATGGCCGTACATACATAAAAAGTTGGCCTCGACAGTGTACGAAAAACGTCGTGAAGCATAAAACATTTTCCTAGCCCGTTTAATTGCTATTGAAATATTGACATAAATTCAATCCTAGCCTATAAGAACAGCTCTGAAACACCAACTTATTAGCCTAATGAAGTACGATAACAGCGATGCACGAAACTTCTTTCACTATAGGATTTTGCCGCAACATGATTGATTTAAACTGAGAGCAACTTTTTTGTGAATATCCAGACAAAAAAGACGCTCAATTAATATATAATTCATGTTACTACTGGTACATAACTTGTGATTTATGTTGTAGCTATTTCAAAGTCGCTGTATATTGGAAAACATGGCTTCTGTTAAGAATAAATATAAAACTATCGGCTACATGAAAACAGCGATGAAGAAGCTATTTATCAAATTAGTGGCGAGGTACTTTTATTCTAGTTGTTGCAGCGAAGATCAGAGAAATCGTGACGGCAGCTGCAAAGAAATCCCCATTTAGTTCTCGGATATAATATTTCAGCGTTTGCTAACCTTCATTTTAAATTCTAATATTATGATACGGCGAGCTTCTTCCCATCGCTTCATATTTTATCATCTCACCAAAAATAGAGCTAGTATGCGCTCAATGATTTTTGAAAATGTAATACTCTTGAAAGTAATCGATGTTTCTATTGATAAATAAGCTATTTTAATAAAAGTATTGGCAATACAATACCATACTATACAATAACCGGTTCGTGAGATCATTGGAGTTAAGCAAGATTTCGCTGGGTCGAAGTTTGAATGGTTGGCCACTCATCTCAAGACCTTATAGCTCTGTTTAGGAGAGAGGTTTTGGGTTTTGAAGCGTGTGTAGCGTTGGTTTCCGTAGTGGTTTTCGAAATTCTATAGTTGACACTACGCCCAGCACCAGGTTTTCTATCCATGCCATGCTGATTGTTATTAATTTTAGCTGACAACGCCGGATCTAAAGTTACGTAATCGCCCAGAAGTATTGCTTAAAAACCCATGGTTTGAATTGAAAAAAAAAACGGTTGGATAAACCCGGGGATAACCCCGACTGGATTTTATTGGGTATTTGGATATTTGGATATTTGGATATTTGGGTATTTTTGTCAGGTTTGTTTTGAGACTAAACTACGGGTTGTTTTTTTGGTTTGTTTTGGCTGGTTAAATTTATTTTCAGTTCAGTACATGCGACATACCTTCTTCTGCCAGTCAACCAGTCCCAATCCGATCAAATCTAAAGAGAAAATTTCAATTGAAAATGATTGAATTTTGTTGTTTTTTTGGGATGGGTTTAAAAAACTGCGTTATTACATTTTTAAGACTCATGTCTTCTGTCTAGTTTCAGCACTAGTTTTCAAAAAAACTGTTAGTCAATGGGATAAACTGTTGAAAACTTGTTGAAAACTTGTTGAACTTGTTGAAAACTGTTGAAAACTGTTGAAAACTGTTGAAACAAACAAACTGCCAACGTTTCACTAACTATATTGAAAGTTTCCTCGGGGCGATTGTCTGGCAGATTATACGTGAAGCTTTCAATATAGTTAGAGAAACGTAGGCGGTTTGTTTGTTAGAAGTTTTCAGCAGTGTATCACATTTACTAACAGTTTTTTTTTTAACTGCGTTCTTTATGGCTGGGTGAAATATTAACAACCCTTTAAGCATCTTTCCTGTGAGACGTACATCATCACCCTTATTGTCACCCAATCATTCACCGTCGCCAATGGACCAGTTCTACGGTGCCTGTTGTCAATGCAGAGCGTCGTTAAACACCAATATAATCAAGTAATCAAAATGAGAAACAGAATTATTGTTGCAGTGTGGTTTGGCCGAGTCGTTTTTAGTCTGGTAATTGCCATGAGTTTATCAGTTGCGTCAATGCATTTTTCGCCGTTGTTGATTCTTGTGATCGTGTGGTGAATATTGGTTGGGTTGGGGTCGCTAGTGATGGTTAAACGAGGAATGTTGTTATTATAGCTAGTCATGGAAACGGCATAGGTTTTCGGGTAGGTCGTTAACGTTTTAATTGTCATCAGGCGGCTACTGAAGTTTGAAACTCGTTGCGTGTGCGATACCTGCACACCGATGAGTGAGGCCCTTGTGGAATCTTATCAGTTTTGTTTAGTTTCGAGTGTGGAGAGGATGTGTGCCAAGTTTTCATTGTAATTTTGTCTTGTGAATCGTGTGGTGGGGATTGTTGGTTTTGCTGTGCTCTTGGTGAGTATGATGATGGTTTTGTGAAATTTTGTTGCTTTGAGCTCGGAATTAGTTTTGGCCATTGGTTTGGCAGGGCGAGAGGGTCAAGGGGGTCCAGGGGGTCCAATGCTGGAGGTCTGGGGCCAGCGCTCCTAGTAAGGCGTAGGTCTTTGGGAATCCGTTAAGGGGGTGATTTTGAGTTTATGGGCCCGATCACTTTGGGGATGCTATCTTTGATTTGCGTTCGTAACATTGCTTAGGACTTTAAGATTGTTGGGGTGGAGGGCGGGGGGTACAGGGCTCCAGTAAGGAGGAAGTGTGTTGGGAATTTGTTGACTAGCCGAACGGTTTGGTATGTTGAATACATCAGTTCTCGTGAGATCACTGAATTTAAGCAACATTGCGATCGAAGAAAGGTTAGATGGGTGACCAGTAATACCGAGGTCTATTTCAGTTCGGGAGAGAGGTTTGAGGGGTTGAAGCTAGTGCAGTAGCTTCACTCCCGTCACCATCAACCTCTCGAAAGCACGGAGTGGTGGAGGAATCCCATGCTGTTCGAGTTGTACCGTCCTTCGGGAATCAAGCTGTTTGAGGTAAGTGATTTTTTCTAATCGTCGCAGTGTTTGAAGAAAAAGTACTTCCAATTATATGGTGAAGTAAGTAAGGTGAATCAAGGTGGAACTTAAAACTACTAGATAACTTGTGCCATCTGTAATTATGTAAGAGTAATGTCTAAGTTATTACTGCTGCTTCAAAAATAAATGGAAAAATACAAATATTAGCGGTATAGCTTTATATATGTATACACGAAGTATTTGGTTTTTATGAGAATGTCTTGGGGTGTTTAATAAGGATTTAGACAAGAACATATTTTCCTAATCACGGAATCACCGTGTAAAATCATATCTATTGCCTTCTGTCCGAACGCATTCTCGTTTTTCCGATTTCATGCTCAGCGATTCGAAGCTGATCTCCTGCGGCTAGGATTTTCCGCTCGGCTGATTTTTTCAGTTTACTCAAGTGAACGAGACGCGAGAAGCGACCAAGAAGAAGCAGTCAGTCGGCTCTTTTCAATCACGACCTTAGGGTTTTATCATTTTCGTTACAAAAACTGTAATATACAATCATTTATAAAATGACAGAAAAACGTAGCCGGCGTTTGTCCGGTGTACACTGGTTGGCACGGAAACATCATAAAATAAATATATTATAGCTGCCATTTGTTTCACGGATTCCGAGTGCCAATTAAAAATAATAAGAGTAAAGTTTCTTAGGCGCGACGCTATACAAAAACGCTACTTCATACGATAACTATAAGACATTAATTCTCCCTGGATCAAGCTTTTGATTCAATAAAACGCGTGTTGTTCGAAAGTCACGACAAAAGTTATTTTTATATACACAAGCAACCGGTAACTTTTACGAAATACCCATAAACACCTGAAAAAAGAAATGCGCATTTTTGAAAATCCATCTACGAGGAATAACGTACTCCAATTATTATGCATTGGTCTTCGGCTGCGGCAGGTTGCAGACTCTGCTCATCCTCTTCCTGTCTTTTTCAACATCCTTTTCCTCTTTTCATCATCTGCCCAAACGTAACATATAACACTTAATCCATGTTTAATTAAAATACCGCGGCTCGAGACCTCCGTAAATCCATTTATAATCTTCATAATTTCTTCGTAATTCTTTTGACAGGCGAGTAACATCAAGTGTCTTAACGTTTCACGGAACTAGCGCTGACCATCCGAAAGTATAGTGGCGCCCGAAATAAAACTCACACATCGGTCTCCTTATATGTGGATATCAGATGTTTACGTGTGAAACATTCGATTTCCTTTTGTACACATGTGTACTGGAGCTAATCTTCCAGCTCAATAACGGGTTGTGATCGTTTTCAGCCCGTGAGCATATTTGCGTTTGATTAAATTTTGAAAGCTGTTAAATCTTTAATTAAATTCGTTTTTAATTTATAAATTGAAAATATCAGAAGCTAGGATGGAACACATTGAAATTTAATCGTCAAGAAAATATAAAGTACGGCCAATGGTTTCTGGCGTTCTGAAACGTTAATAGGTTGCTTTAACCAGCTATTAATCCAAGGTTGCTTGCATTTTTATTTGGGCTGGGTCTCACTGAGTCTCACCAAATATCGACCTATGTTTACTGTTGGTTTTGATATTTTGTGTGTGCCGCCTCATCAACGCTACGCAGAAATAAAATCGACACACTCAGTGGAATTACTCGACTAAGTTTCTTGAATTTAACGCCTGGAAAACTAAAACCCCCGCTTCCGTTACCGTGTACGTTGTATGGTTTATTTGTGGGTTTTCATATACTATTTTGCAGTTTCTGAAGACGGAGTCGCTTTTTGTTGTCAGAAATGTTGAATATATGCATTTTTCCGAATGTATTTCACTAATTTGAAATATTGTAATGACCTCGACTAGATTTAAAAAGAAAAAATAAAACTGAAGGTTAAACTTGGGTTAATAGTTTGTGAAACCCCAGCCTAGCAAACAGAAATATGAAACCATGAACGAGCATGTATTGATAGGGCTGAAACCTAGCTAACAGATAGTATGCTTGAAACTGGACTCGTTATACATCAAATCTCTAAGTATGTAAGGTGCTATCTTGTCCATTCATGCGAATTAATTTAGAAACATTAAAACGGCATCGAGGCATTCTCAGTAGCAATGACAAGTGATGTGAAGGATGCAAATAACGACCCTCTTAGGTGTATTATCTTGTTCTAGAAAAGAAACTTGCAAAAAACGCAGATCTATTTTCTGAGGTTAGCTACCCGAGCTAATGTGAATACGCATTTCTTGCATTCTCCTCAATTCGCTGCAGCAACCAGTGGTTATGTAATTTATATCTTTATGCATTCGAACAGCTAGGTGATACCGTTTTCTAATTGCTAACATAGGTATGCAATTTAAGCAGGTTATAATTAGTGCTGTAGCGAGCAAGAGACTGAACAATAACATTAAAACAAATGGTAACGATATTGCCGTGCTAAGCTATAACGAACAGAACTCGTAAAGCGATCAATTTGCTTTCAGCACTGCTACCTCTCTCTTTCTCTCTCACTCTCTCGCAATCATCTATTTTACGCTTGAGATTGATAATTCATAGCTTATGAGCTTCTACATTCTGTTTCGCGTATCTCTAGTAGAAGAACTGTTAATTTTGAATGTTGAGTTCGAGGTCCAATTTTAGAAAGAAATCGAGTTTTATCGTTGTGTGGTTTCAGCTGATGCTATGATTTTGTTTCGAAATAAACCGAGTTAGTAAGCTAAATACTTACAATACCACAAAAGTGCCGAAAAAATACTGAAAACAATTAATGCAGTGTAGTATGAAATAAAGTTTGAATTGTAAAACCAAGAAGTTGGTGACTTTTGCCTGTTGCGAAAGAAAACGGCACATGTGCTATCAATGTTCTTCAAGTAAGCACTTTCTGCGATTTAGCATTGAGAAAGTGCGTTTGCACACCACACGACTAAGATTTTCATACATTTTCCCCGTTTAGTTTCAAGAAGTTTTCCAACCCGTGTGACCAGTAATATGGTCGTGTTTTGTACGGCGTGGTCCGCTAAATATCACAATATCTCTACCAGAGATGAGCTTGAAGAAGCAAGTAGTAAATATGCGGTTCTAGTCTGAAGGGGGAGGGGGGGGGGGGGCTAGGGGCGAAGCCACCAGTTTCTATTGCATTTTCTGTGTAACCTTAATGTCCAGTCATCTCATTTGGTCGCTGTCAAAATTATTCATAGCACAAAGCGAACGATCAGGTTACACAAGAGTGTTAAAAAATGTGTTAATTTATTCTTGTGAGAAACTTCAAATTCTAAAACAAATGAATGGGAGGTTTTACTAAGTTGGTATCAACAAACAATGGGCCGCTTAAAACGCCTTATACTTATGAGGTGTGGACAGTAAATGTCCTGCTCAGTATGTTGCCGCGAAACTCTGGTCAAAATAGCTCAAAATTTATCGAAAAATACCACTAAAAATGTATCTAGGAAAAGGCCATTTTTAATAACTCATTAAGTATTTTAAATATTATTTTTATTTATAAAGGAATGACACATTTTAGAACTCATGGCCATCTTAGAGGGGTTGTCATGTATTTTTAAATCATACAGCGTATCGAATTTAAATTGAATTGGAGCAAGTAGTTTTCTAAAAATCTAGGAAATCTAGGCCATGGTGATAAGAAGTTAACGGCCTGTTAGCCTCAGCGGCTCTTTTAATCGACTACATAAAAACTGGGCGTTTAGCCAAGAAGGAAGCTAACGACAGGTTGATAAAAAATTGATGGACATAGATCCTTGCGGAATTTCATGTTCAATAACGGATTCTTTGATATTGCTTGATAAATTTGCAAATGCCTAGTGAAGCTATTCAAGTAACTTCAAAAGCCAATGCTTACTAATTACTAGATTTATCAATGACCAACACCAAAGCTGTCTAGTAACGCTTTTAGTTTACGTCTTCCCAACAATGTGACACCTGCAGCATTATATGATTGTCTATAAATGAAAATTCTAATTTTCGCTTCTTTAAGTCACCGTACAAATGGTTGTAATATTTCAGCTAACAATGGATAACAATGAAAGTTCAACCCATCCATTCATGCATTCAACCCTCTCATTCAGTGAATGACAATGACAAACCTACACACGCCCAACGCTCATTCAGCGAAATTAGTATGACTTTGATTAATGAATGAATAATGTCAGCCGAAGTGTCGCCACCTTTTACACAGCACGCAGCATTGATGAAGAGAAAACGATCACCGCTATGATCTCTGCTCGCCTCGATTTTTACTTACAAAACTGTGATCCTCATTAATTTGATTGATTAACGCCAATTATTCACGGGACCTAATTAGAAAATACATGCGCGCGCGGCGCCCGAACACAATCGTACGACCCGCACTAGAAATTAAATTCGTGGCCGACTGCCCGAAAGGTGTCCGCTTCGGTCCAATATAACTATAAAAAAAGAGCGCGCTTTCTCTGAAGTGAGAAAATACACATCAACAATAACGCGCCATCACCAATAAAAGAGGTCAAAGTTTAAGATCAAACCGATTCACACATTAAGCATTATACACAGTGCATGTCAGTTACTCATAAAATACGCACAATATCGTTAGCAAATGACTCTGCATGTGATTCTCATTTCACCCAGAGGCTCTAAGAGTCTAGATAATAACATGCTTATCAGAAAAGAGATGGACTATCACGCCAAGGCGTCGTAAGCGGCCAACATGCTTGGCAGGTCGGCCGGGCCTTAGCGGCAAGGGCAACCGATCACCTCTGAACCTATCGTCCAAGCAGCCTGGCGACTGCTAATTGAGCAACCGACTGCTTGGCTTATAGGTAATATAATTGGTAACGGCGGCGGACGGGGACGGGGACGGGGACGACGTGCGTCTAGCGTCAAACGTTCTTGACAAATGTCTGGCTACGCCTACGTGGGACTCGTAGGACGACATAATTGCAACGCGCCTACAGATCGCTAATCACGCTTGACGGCCGAGCCGCGAGATGATACATCAAAACAGGAATTGACAATCGACGGAAATATTATTGGCAATTATAGTGGACGCTCGTTTCAAGCTGACATCATGCGTAAAAGTGTTCTACAGGCTGACCTGTTGGATGACGGACGTCACGTGTGTGATGGGCAGTGGTGGCTGTATTGTATTTCAGCCCCACTTAGGATCGCCGATTCGCTAACAGTTATCGCTGAGGTAGTGGTGACCATTGAAGTCTAGTGTAGATTTCGAGCTGAGTTGAGTTATTTTTGCCTGAGCTTCCTTCATTTTCTTACCCCACCTTGCGGCCCAAAGGTTTGGGTCCAGACTAGCGGGGCTGATAACAGAACCCAAACCCAAAACCCAGACCCAAACATTTGGACCGCATGGTGGGGGAAGAAATTGAAGAGGAAGCTGAGCTAAACATAACTCAACTTAGCTTGAACCCTACTATAGTGTACACTCATGGGCATTTTACTCTAGTATATTGAGATTCAGCATGAGGCTATTGAGGCAACTGCTCGAAATCCCAAATGCTCGCCGTTCCAGCTGGTCGTCGTCCCAACTACCGGAATAAACCCCAAAAAAAATCGCCACTATTGCGAATCAGCTATACTCTATTTACTGGGAGAGTATACTTTTCCGCCTGGGGCGATGGTGGCAGTTAACACAGGAAGGTATGGCTAGAGAGCCTATTTTCTGGGTATAACGCAGTATGGTCTCTCACTGTATAGACTACTCGATAAATACTGCATTACAACTGCCCAAAATAGCACCTGAACGCAGTCTTACTTGCTTGCGAGTCGTCGATCAGTTGGGACTGCTAGCAGTTCGGACTTCGAGCAGTTGAAACGCTCCCGAGTTGAATGGCCACCTATATGCCTCTATCATTTAACATAGAGGGATAGGCGGCCATTGTACTCTAGCGCTTAGAAGAGCGGTGGTAGGTGAAGACACTTGATGTGTGTCTTCAAGACTACAGAACGTTTATTTGGATTTGTTATGTCGGTGAGCAAGCATGCTTCCTTATATCCATTACATCCTTATATCCATCCTTATATCCAATCTATTCTTATACCTGTATATCCAGATTTTGAGTGGTTAGCCAAAATAAATGTAACTCTTAACGCCGTGCGCGATATGGTTGACAAAATTAACTTGCGATCGGATACCTAGTCAGAAGTGATATGGCCTGTGCTTCAGATCATATCAAACATCTCGGAGATAAATTAACCGTTATTACTTTTGCGTTAAAATAGATTTGAATTGTAAATGTGTGGTATGATATGACTTAATGTAAAATAAACAAACCGAATCCTAATTTATTGCTGAGTATAAAAGTACGTGTAGTAGTTTTTCGGACTTTTCTTGGCTATCCATTATGGAAAACTCGCACAGAAAACTGACCTGAACTTCAATGGTTCTTCCGTAATCAGGGCTACAATTTGATCTGACAAGTAATGCAGTGTTCCTTTCAAGCAACGACAAGCCGCCACTGGACTTTGGCAACATGACAAAGAAGCGTCAAGTTTCAGAAAACACGCGTGAAAGTGTAATTAAAATGGCGCTGGCGCCATTGTAGCGGCGTCGGCTGTTTCGAGTGGCTAGGTAATTTCAGGACCACTTACCGCGTCAAGGTGTATCGAAGAAGGTCTCATGAGAGCACCGATAGGAGGCCACAGGATGCCGGCTCGATTTGATATGCAAAACCACATACTTGAAGAAGGGTGGGTTTCAACTTTCAATCAAGAATATCAAACACGAGGTGCGCTGTAAAATAAAGCCGGTAAAATTATAAGCGTGTTGGTTTTGACAAGGAGTTAATGTAAATGAAACGAAATAAACGGTTTAAGGTTTATTACCTATTCACAATTGGCATTCAGAACATACTCGCCTCATGTTTAATAATTGCTAGCTATAGGCGTGATAAATATATTTCTAAACTAGTTTATTTAAAAATTTGATCGATCAAACAGATTAATTCCAGATCACGGTGGGTCGTGGCGATTACAGTGAACCGCCAAAAGGGCGGATGAATATTTCCTTAGCGATCGTGATTTGGGAGTTGCCTCAAATTCGGTAGCTTTAAAGGAGAATGTCAATTTCATTAATTACTTGATAAATTATTGGTATTTCGTTTCATAAATGCCGCGGTTACATGATCTTCAACACGAGATTTCGAGCTTTAGATAAGGATTTACAAATCAGATACGTCTGGAAAAGTAATTATAATGTAACTCAACGATTTGAATTGAACGAAGGCGTATCAAAAATGTGCTACCAACTAGTTTTGTATGATCAGGGATTAAAAATGTATCAGAATAATTATAAAATGTGTAACAAGGATAGCTGGAAAGTGGATAATGTATCGAGCCCATCCCAATGTTATTTTAAACGTATTACCACAAAGCGAAAACTCCTCTAGTGTAAGCAGAATCAAATTTACTGTAATTTAAACTGCAATCAGTGGCAGTTGGAACGATTTAGCAACTATAAATTCATTACAAAAATAAATAAGAAGGAGTTCGTGCATAAATCTGAAAACCGGTGCAAAATGTGCGGAAAAATACTGCACTTTTTTTTTTTTTGAATTGCCAAACCGTAAGAAAAAAGCAAACGTGAGTCTTTAGGTTTCTTTCGACTTAAGTGCGTCATTTTGCACGCGAATTTTCGTTTTCGCTACGCATCCTGCGAGTTGCGATTGCTGTCAAAAGACAGTGAAATCGTAGATGATACGGCCAATTTATAACCAAACATGATAGACTGTAGCCAACAGTCGTAAGTAACGAGACTGACAAGGAGAGAAGATAGCCTCGAACTGTCGGTGCAAGTGAACTGGAGGTAATTGACAGAACTGATACCCATAGTTACCGATAATAATGGGTAGAGTAGCTAACCCTCATGAACGAACGTTGACTCACAAAGGTAAAGGTACTGAACAGCTCATTCTAAGCAGCGAAGCAAATTATTTCACAATACGTTTCATACTTTACGATTTCTATATGAATTGAAATTTGTATACTGAAGTTTGAATCTAATTAATTATTACAAACATTTCGTTTCGAAGTTCAATAAATTAGTTATTCATTTCACATAACAGTTTGAATTTATCACCCAAGTCTTGTTCGATTCACAAAAAGGTGCACCCTGAGCAAGTTGCAATAATGATTTTGCAAGTTAGTTTATGAAGTCTAGACGCGCTAAGCGTAAATCAAGAGATGCATTTAAAAGTGCATCTAAACGAAGATCTGTTGTACTGACAAGACACATGAAATTCTCACTCGTTTTCCTTCGAATCTCTTGTGAAAAATCTCTAAAATTATTAAGCTGTTTTGTGATTTTTATCTCACTATTCAGAT
Organism: Lednia tumana; assembly: GCA_003287335.1. Taxonomy (NCBI): domain Eukaryota; kingdom Metazoa; phylum Arthropoda; class Insecta; order Plecoptera; family Nemouridae; genus Lednia; species Lednia tumana. Next base: position 11,770 of record QKMV01001889.1, read on the forward strand.
TTCTGGCAGTGGTGAGAAGACACACCAACACCTGTGTACTGTGTAGCATAGGTATCAGGTGTGATACTGATAGCTGATCTATTACGCTTCAGGGTGCATACAAATGAACATCGGAAAATTGATTACCTAATGCATGACTCAAAAATCGATAATCACGTCTTGAAAATTGCAATCAGTCTATCTCGCTTCAAAAAAAAAAACGCGCTTTTAAAATTTTGTTCCTTAACGATGTATTGAAGTCCTAGGGTGCATTCGAAAGGTTAACTTTCACATACAGCTATTGCAATAAAAAATAATTACGGTTTCAGTTATATTATTGTTATAACCCCTACGGGGATAAATGTTGCTTTTGTTGGCTCGCCACATGTGAATTGAGCTCCAGCGGGGAGCGAACTACGGGCTTTGAATCTTCGCAATTAGGTAACCAACGACGCATACAGCTGTAAAAAAAGTCCAATTACGCTGCACATGCTAAACAATTACCTGATGAAACTGATAAGCGATCCAAACTGCAACCAAAATATTAGTGGTATTTATAGGAAATACTATCTACAGTGCTGCTTTCCGCTTCAAATGACTACCGACGAATGTTCAAAATCGCGCATTCAAATTATTCTTAATGGACGGTGGTCAAAATTGACCCCACGGGCATCATCATAATACCGTCCCACATCAGAATTTCACCCAAGAGCACCGATAAATGATCGCCAATCAAAAGTAAAAGGTTCCCTAATTGTTTTATAGATCGACCACCGTAGTGGAGCAATCAAATTAGTGCAACAATATAAATACAGTACAATCAATTAACTGCGAGCGTCATAGGAGGTATCGATAAATCATGAAAATATCTAGAAGCTATTAGCCTTAAATGTCTCCTAGCTTTTTGCATACGTAATGTGCATGGCGCGTAGATCGAGGATGTTCAGATCGATCAGATAGGACCTGATCGTTCGTTGCGTCTGCGAAAGGTTGTCATTTCGATGATTTCGTCGGAATGAGCCATTAAAATCAATTTATAGGTCGCAATAAACCGAGCTGACACAAACCCGATGAAACTCTATAAAACACTTACATCCAGCCGAAAATTCCGAGACATGAATGTACCTAGAGTGAATTCAAGCTAGACCTTAGTCCTCACGACAGCAATCCCTGCAACAGTTAGTTCACTCACCTACATTGTCATAAAAGCATACTCTCATGTTTTCAAAAAAACTGTTAGTAAATGGGTTAGACTATTGAGAACTTCTACCAAACTGCTAGTTTTTAAAAAAACTGCTAGTAAATGGGTTTAACTGCTGAGGACTGCTTGTTTGTTTGTTAGAAGTTCTCAGCAGTGAAACCCATTTACGAACAGTTTTTTTGAAAACTGTGCTCAAATTAGGCAGAAGGCATGAGTATTAAGAATTTAAAAACTGCCAGTTAAACCCATGTACTAACAGTTTTTTTTTTAAACTAGTGCTGAGATTAAGCAGAAGACATGAATCTTCAGAATTGAATACTCTCATGTCATCTATTTCTGACTTGAACCTGTCATCTGTCAAGCAAAATTAATCATTCAGAGACAACTAAAATACGGCGGGAAACCTCAGTGGGGATAGGGTGAGATTATGGTCAGCTGGAGGGATGGCCACTATTAGAACTCTCTGTTAGTGGAAGAGGACTCAAGAAATGTCGCTCATTTTGATTTGTCTGGCCTCGATGTCGCAAATTCGCTTGACTGCACATGCGCAGTGCGCAATGCCAATTAGGAAAAGGCGTTAGGTTTGAATTCTGTTTCCATAGCGAGGGCCACGCTACGCCGCCGTTGTTGCCAGTAGCTACTAGGGGGAACGGTAACACTAACATTTTCTCTCAGTCCACCTTAAGGTAATAAAGTTCTCACCCGAAGTTTGGCCATAACTTTCCTCCTGGAAATACAGGCGATAAGAGAGTGTGCCAGACGCCAACTATCACCAATTAAGTATCAACCAGTTTAATTAATCCACTAGTTAATTAGACAATCGAGAAAAAAAATACATACCTATTGGCAATGGTAATAAAAAAACGGCGTACTCATATAAATCAGCCAGGCCAAATAAAAAACACTGAAGAAAATACCGTATCAATTATTTTAATTTCATTCCAATCACTTAGAAGACCAGACCAATTCGATGTTTGAAAAGTAAAATGGTAGCATTTTTAAGATTGTCGCTAACGCATTTTAATTAATCCGAGATGTGAAAAAGACACGTGTCCAGATAAGAGGTGGTGGCTGGTATGCCGTGTGTGTTTGATAATTGGCAATGGTATCAGCAGACAGGCTACTGGGCGGATGTTTGCTGCTAGCAGCTATCCCAGCGCTGTGTCCAACAGCCGGATACCAGTCTAAATGATGGCACCTTTTAACGGACACTGCCATCGCGAATGGAGAACCGATGTTAAATGCACCCAGTGTCGCACGAAATGTGTGTAATGCTAAATCTTGATCGGGACAGCTGATTTGTGGTGATGGAATTTCGGACGAATGGATTTCTGGTAGCGGATAGACCGCAGGCGTGAAAAAAGCGTTACTGATATGCGTTCTGCGCCTTATTAGGAGCTTTCAGGACGTTGAATAGTCGATGATTGGGTAAGAATTCACGAAAATTCCAGAGGAAATCTCGTAATACACTCAATATTTCAAAAATTCGTGGTCATACTAGACAAATACTGGAATATTTATTCCATTACAGAGCAAGGTCATCTCCTATCTTACGTCTCATAATAGAAATGGTAACCTCTATTTATTCCTGCTCCCGCTGATCAAATATTCCATTGTGAATGCTGTACTACCAATATATA
>QKMV01001891.1:0-14579 GCA_003287335.1 Lednia tumana
ATATATATATATACATACACACCCTCGTCCATTAATTTAATCGACGTTTCAACTTGCATCATCCCTTAATCCTCTATGGCTCTTTCAACGCCATCACGCCATGTATAATGCCGCATACGAAACCAATTCTCCGCATGTTACGCTGATGTTACGACGTTAAAGAATAAAATCAGACGCTCGGAGGGGCACAGGGATGCTGGGTGTGAACCCTAATATGTGACGTAGGTCAGTTGTGTGAGGGGAAGTAATCCCATGGGGTATTACATAAACACACAGTATATACAGATATTAGCGAATCTCTTTATACAGTAACAGGGCGACTGGCAAGGGTATGCACAATTCAGGCCAGCAATTGTTTAAGCCACACAAAATAGCATGTTAATATGTAATAGCCAATTACGTGCTATTAGGCATTAATGCTTGTATGATATTATCAGTGTGTGTAGGTGGACTCCCGACGAGACCCCCGGGGGTGGTTATCTCCCACACATGCTAATGGGGTGCAAGCATCAAGGGAATTGTTTGAATCGTTTTTAATCGATATTCCGAGGGTTTTTGGACGAGATGGGGTTAATTGTTGGGACAGGGTAACATGTGCATGCTGCAAGATGGATGTACTTTATTGAAACTTTGACAAAACGATGCATGTGATATTTCCATCAATGAAATAGTGCGGTCATTTATATCGCGGCACGACGAATCAGGTCAATCGAGAGAATGCCATTAAATAAGTTTATAAGAATGTGACAGATAGACGGGTGGAAAGGGGGAAAGACAGACAATAAAACTCGATCGACAGAGATGCGAACTCTAAACTTGTGTGTTCAGTCTTAACTTTCCTGACAAGCGCGTTGCACCATTAGTTCTGATCGGACAAGACACGTGACGTAAATCCAAAATGGGAGTCGCACCGCACGGCGCACCGACCGAATTGAGAGCAGAGAAGTGCGCACTATATGTTATGAAGTAGATAAACAGTCCATCCACGCGATCATTTCGCCCTGATTGATTTACCAATGAAACTTACAACTACACAGATATCGATGGTCGGTGACGGTATGAATATGGTGATCGTGTATGAACCAGAGGTAATGAACTTAAACGTATTTCGGACGAGCAATTTTACAATGATGCACTTTTAGATGCGTTTGCCGAATAATGGCATCAACTTTTTCAACCGAAACGGTAGTTAATGCAGCTTACGTCATATATAGGATGAAACCATATTTTTAATGAAATGTTGAAGCAATTGAAAGCAAATAATTAAATATGATTGGATGTGGAAAAAATTAATCAACTTACATATTTCATATGAAAGCATTTTTTATTATCTGCTTAGTTTTCAGCGAAGATTTCGTCATGTGGATTCTACGTGGCATAAAACTTGCGTGGCATTACAACTAAATCCGTAATGGATTTTTACCGACTTAATTTCGATTAAACCAGCTACAAGCCGAATAGCATATCCTGCCGTTGGCATACGAGAGCCAACCAATCAAAAGGTAGAACGAGCGGACGTCTACTCCCGAAAATGTCCGAAGTGGAATTATTGATTTAACCTGGAATATAATAGATTGTCCACAAAACTTCGCTCGAGATTCCGTAAATAATGTAAAATATAAGCCTAATGGCGGACGAACCGATTGAGGCAAGCCGGTGGTACGCTGTTTACAACGGCGTCGCCGAAAGCCATCTTTCACTTCTTATCTCAAGTCATCAATTCCCAAGTCTTAGCTTCTAGTTACAGCCCCTATGGTCTAACAATATAACCCCATCCAGCCACCCAGCCCATCTCTTATACACACAATGAATAGCATGCCATTATTTGTATGGAGAACCGATCGAAATTAAATTTTCTCCCACCAACTTCTGAAGCAAACTTGTTATCACTTCGCCCATATAATCATGTCACTTACAATGGATATATTGCACTTTCGATGGAAGTGTCTTGTGACGCGGATGTGGACAAGAGTTGAAACTTAGGATACAATGTGTCAATGAGAAGCGCGTGCGAAAACGAGTATTTTGTTCACTTACCCCTATGCCTATTAGTCTGTTTATCAAACATGAGCATCGCGTCTTCAATCTGAAATCAAAGAGAATAAGGAATTAGACACAAATCTACTGGAGATGATGAAGTAAACCATTTTGCTTGTAAATGTGGACAGTAGATATTTTTCTGTACGCCACTGAGTATATACCCAAGGCACATAGAAAAGAACTTTGATTTCATTCTTTGCAGTTATCAAATTCGTGCTGCAATTTTATGTTTAATATACTCTGGGAACGACGTCGATTGTCCGGTAAATGAGAGTCGCGCTATCACGTACCTAGTATAAAGTCCTATCGCGTTACAGTGAATGCGCGGGATTTGGAAAGTTTCCCGAAATTATTTTCGCGAGCTGCAAGCTGTTCGATTATGCTCCACATTCATGGGCCATTGAGCGTGTTAATTTGTTCCCCCCACATAATCTCCGTGGGGCCATGATTCGAAACCCGTCCCGCACAAGAAAGATTCAAGTAACCAAACACCGTTATATATACATGAGACACTACTCGAAAGTTCTGGGAAACTGGCTTTTCAATAAAATATATCGTGTCTAGCTCACGTTGGCACCAGTGACCAAAATGAAAAAATATGCAAGCAATATTCCATGCAGTTTCAAGCTGCCCTAGATTAGACAGTTGTATAGATGCAGCAAACTTTCAAGTACAGCGAGGCATACTTTGCGCTGGTTGTTTTATTCTGTTAATTTATATTAATACATTTTTGAATGACATCGTGTTACAGTTTGCTCAAATTTGAAAATCTACATGTATATCTTAGAATGTACCAAACAAAACTTTATTGTTTAAGACTCGTTTTAGGGGTGATTTACAGTCATCGCGGTAGTGAAACTGTAGCACAAGTGCTATGTAATATAATCAAATGGATTATTTGAAATTCCGAGCATTGTCAATAGCTGGCTGGCAACGACGAAGTAGCGTTATAGAAGTAGATATTGCAAAGAGAGCTGCGACTCCTAAGAGGGCCATTTCACGTTTCTCCGCGGGAATGTGGCCCATACTCTGATGCCTGGTGTAGGTGGCAGTTTAACGGCACCCCGGAGATACGAACTAGGACCCACGGGCAACCGATGCTCGTGAAGCAAGCTTTGGTGCCGGCAGCCAACGCAACGCAGCCAATAGGTAATCCCGAGAAGACGGTTCAATTGATCAAGTAATTTCATACATCCGTGTATTTCATGAAATACGGAGAACTAGCAAATTTCACGAATTTGCTGGTTCTGTACTAGTCGCAGATATGAATTGAGATGCTTCGTAAGATTTAGCTTTCTGGAATATGAACATTCAAGCGCTGGGTCGCAATTTCGCAGATCGCCAGAACTATCGCTCTATTGATCATGGTGCCTAATTAATGTTAATGCTGAAGCCAGCGAAGAGCCTTTTCAAAGCTTCGCTCCCAATCTCAAAGCACAAGTTCGCGATACTGACGCAACAAGCAGTCTTAAACGCACGATTATTTACCAGATTACAATCCACGCATTCTATTTCTCTTTGTAGAGCAAGGATGCTTTTGTTATGCTCGGAAACTAATAATTAGACTTCACTGGGTCTTGTTGAACGAGCTAAAAGAAAACTTAACTTGGGCGCTGAAGATCGGTTGAGGAAAATCTCGATGTGCACAAAAACAACCTCGACGCTGCTTATACACAGTTTAGTTGAGTACTTATCGGCGAGTGTAACTTTTGATGAGCAAGTTATACCATTGCAATAAGCACAAACCACGCAGGGAAATAAAAAATAATGTGCTTAAGTTTTTGTCAGGGAATAAAGCTGATGCGGTTCTGGCGTGGCTTAAGGAACGACCTGAACTTTTAATGCTCTTTGTAATGCTCTCAGAAGATTGGAAACTTTGTTACAGAAATATTACTAGATTCCCCTTTAAAGTAAGGGACTGCGATGCGATATAATACTAGGGATGATAGGGTGGGCAATAATGCATCTTTTTAGCGGAAAATCGCGCAGGTTTGTGCATTGCAAGCCAAAAAGTAGATTCACACGTATGTTATGGTTTATTGGTTTAGTATATACAGCAGAAACACTGCGGCACATGTGCACATAATGTTCATGAGCTGTACCGTACGCAAGGAGCATTAATTGGAAAACTGAAAGGTGAGAGACGAGGCGTTCTACGGCTACGGCTGGAAGGAAATTGTCTCATTTCTATCCCTTCCATTCCCCACCCGCCTTGACTAGCCAGCCTGAGAAATGTCCTGGACCACGTTGTATATGCGTGGGAAACAGCAAGTCGTAGTAATTGTTAATGGAAAGAGAAAAGCTGTACGCAGGATGAAAGATGAAGGCAGCCTCGAGCATTAGAGGCAAGAAAAATGAGAAAAATAAAAAAATCATATAACCACGAAAAAAGCACAATTGTTAAAAATTCTCCTGACGTTGTTGGACGAGCTCAGAAGCAGGAGTCATAAATGCAATAAATTCTCGTGAAAAACAAAGCGCACGTCTTTGATAAAACTTGGCCCACTCTATAAATAGGGGATGATTTGTTACTACGGAAATTACATGGAATAGAGTAAGCCCTAGACACGTTTAAGGTAATACAGGCTGTTTGTTAACTGAATTTACATGCTTAAGATTGAAATATCAGCAAGGTAATCGATTCGACAAAACGGTCGGGATGGCGGCCGTTGTCGTGTAGGCCTAGGAAGAAAATGTCAGCTTGGTAAAATAGGCTGCATGACAGCAATCAAATTTAGATCATTCTTTTGAATTAACGAATAAAAAGTTCCATGTGAGAAATGTTCGTACCAGGTAGGACAAGTTATGATTATGTAGCGACGGCCGACGAATATGGATCGAAGGCAAGATTAAAAACATACCAAACTGAAGCTGAAAGTAGTAGCATTATGCATGCTTGTTTGGTGCTGGTTATAAGACAAAGTACGGATAAATTTAATGCCAAATTCGAAGTTAAATCCGGGTCTGTGAACCTTATTTTGTGCAATATATATATATAGTGTTACAATATTTTGCATCCCGGAGATCCAATTTTCCTTGACATATTGTAACGTTTCTTTTATACCAAGATGGCAGTATGAAATAATATATTGCATGCTATTTATTGTGTGGCATAATGGTTTTCAGATAGGGCTCCAAAAATACGAGACCTATATGAAAGATGGCAAGAGAAATGAAAGAAATATACGAGCTGTCGGATACAGTCAAAACTCTAGCCAGCTCACAAACCCAGTTTATGGCCAGTGCACGCTATTTTAACGCCACGCAGGAGAACACTACAACATGTCTCTGTAACATGTGAAACAAACATTGTGGACTTTAACGACGAATTTCAGTCACGAGCAAATCAACAAGAAGCTATTCATGATATTTTGGCGAGGTGAAAAAAACAATAAACAGTATATGCGTAGTAAAAAATAGCCTGTAGCTAATTTTCTGCTATACCACACGTGCAAAACGGACTGAGTTTTCCGACAGAATAGGATTGTACTGAGGCGTCGATTATGGTTTTCTCTTAAATGTCCGCGTTTCTATAAGCCTTAAGACTCGACTAGTTCTCGCATTTTTCTTAAAAGTTATATGGGAGGAAAAACAATTTAATGCGTATGCCGTATGCCTTGTAAGTCCGGCACTATTAGCATGTGATCACAGCTTGACGAAATAACCACCCCAGCCCAGCCCAGCCCACCCCAGCTTGTCCCATATCCATCGCAAGTAGTACACATGCATTAGGCCTCACACATAAACCATTACAAACAGCCAGGGTCACGTCACATGTACCGCACATTTGCAATTTGCATACGGAAATACTCTAGAGATGAATCTCGAAGTAGTTTAATTATACATCGCGCTGTCTAACTTAGCAGCTCTCCTGAGCATACATGCTGCAATACATCGCAGTCCAGATCCTAAAAGCTGTCATAAAATGGTAGATTTAATTTGATTTGAAATGAAAAACAAATTCAGTTGGTAACGTGTGACATGTCACATGAGAATGTAATTTGTTGGCAATAACCTATATTGAAGTTTTTTATTATCAATACAATAGAAAGGTGTTAAAATGAAGCCCGCGTATTGCTTTTGTAATCTGACACTTGACGGTCTCAATAAGTTTTCAACCTGATAATTAATTCCTGAAACGTTGACCTGGGCTCGTCAATCGAGCGCTCATCAGCATTTTCTACGGCTTCTTGTCGTCGTAGATGGCTCCTATAATATCCGCATCTTCCAGAAAAAGCAACGCAAGCTGACACCCGTCACGGCGGCACACTGAACGGCTTCCCTCACCTTCGCTGAAGATGACTAATGCATTGCTCAACCTCTCCACTCCAATCCTCTAGTCTTCTTGCAAGGCGCTCCTCGGGCCTGCACCCTGGCACCTCATTGCCATCGTAAAACATTACGCCAAGCTGGTCTAACAATAAAACTGAGAATTGGACGAATCTAATGAAGAAAAAGGCTCGACTTCAAATTGCACGAATATTTTCGGCAACAAGGAGCAGCCATGACGACAGCAAAGTGGGGCACAAAAACGAAGGCTATCTGAGGACCATGGAGATCGGCAAATGAAATGCGCTTTACAAAGTCAGTCGTATATTCTGGGGAGCCCTGCAATGTAATATTATAATAAACTTGTATATACGAGGATCGGATGAATCTACTGCGACCGATCTCTAATCTGTCAGTATCTCCTGAAGCGAGCAAATTTAATGGATATTTTCCCCGTCTCCTGAGTTTTCATCCATATCAGAATTGAAAAAAATATCTTTAACTCCGGGAATATTTCAAGCGATCCTCAATATGCTTTCGACAAAATCACGCGAGCGGTTATTTTAAACCCTGTTCTGCATACCAAGCCAAAGCACACATTAACCGATGTTCGTTCAAAATTAAACTCGTTGTTATCAGGCACGATGACGCGACAGTGTTCTGGTTTTCAGCTGTATGTGGGAAGTGCTTGTAAAAGTAAAGTAAAACGAAAATTAGCTTAGGAAGCAGTTCTACTAGCATCTTATCAGCGGATGGGTTGGCCATGGTTAGTGTGCTAAAAGCGGATTGGCTAAGCCAGCACATGGTGGGTAGAAGTGAGTGAAGGACTGAAGACTCTGGTGATTGGGCTTGGAGGGTGTCGGACGTGCCTGCTGGTTGCTTGCATGTCTGCCTGCCTGCCTGCCTGCCTGCCTGCCTGCCTGCCTGCCTGCCTGCCTGCCTGCCTGCCTGCCTGCCTTCCTTCGCACTATCAGTATCCGCTCAAAAGAATCTTAAATACTTCGCCAGGACATGCCGGAACCTTGCGCCATTCTAACTATGTAAAACATTTTTCACCCGGTGCCATCAAATCTTCAAAGTTTTCACAGCTTTCACGAACAAGCTTGTTGTTAAACCACGAATTTAATCTACATTTCCCTGGAGATCGTGTGGGTGGTGAATGCGTTGGGAGTGGGGAAGGGTAAAAACAGGGTCATTTATATCCAGCAGAAGGGAGTTGAGGCCGCCCCGAAGCCGACTGTATAACGATTATCGACAATGACGAGGGAGAGAAATGCTAAGGTCCACGAGTGATCAGATAAATGAATGCCATAAAAAGAGAAACCGTGATTGTATTTGGCCATCAGATAAAAGAGTAGAAATCGAATGTTGAATTAAATTTTATTTCCACGGCTGCACATTCTGTTTTCTCTCCCAAATAGATTGACAATGCAACATTTCAGGGTTTTTATCAGCTAGGCACGCAACGGAAGTAGGTCTAGCTTCCACGAAGAGCGAACAATTCGTACAAACACTCTAGCAAGGTGAATTATTCTTTTAATTTTCCGCGGATGAAGCAGGGTAGTGTTTTTCGTGCCCGCTGGTTGGCTTTCTAATGGTGAGCTGGGACATTAGACTTGGAAATGACGGTGATGCGTTCCTAGTTAAACAGCGTGAGCCGCGTCGACGCTAGGCCTTGGCTTTGCTCCGTCTTTGTCGTCGTCGTCGTCGTCGTCGTCGTCGTCGTCGTAGCCTACGCATATAACGCCACAGAAAACTCTATTATATGCTACACCACAGTGTTATGGAAATTATTACTTTTGAAAAGCTTCGCCGTGTACGAAGGTGTTAACACCATTTTGTTTGTATTACTTTCAAAAAGTACGAACAGCTCTAAACGATTCACATTGCTAAAATTTGCTCGGACGAATAAAATATAAAAATGTAAAATATTGCGTTTTCATTTTTCAGCTGGAATAATACCTCCATACCACAATCCTATTGCTTTCTAAACGTCCCGTTTTCGGTTCTACCGCGCACAAATTTCTCGTTCACTGTTCGCCTACGCTCAACAAACTCTGGCAAACTTTCGTATTAGGAAGGGAAAGGGAAAAGTGGTAAAGGGATGCGAAAGAAAACCACGATGACGACTTTTCCGGAAGAAGAAACTTTTTCTCCACTTCCCGTTGTCGTTGACAAGTAACTAAGCGATGCGCCAGAGTGGCAGAGAAACATCGAGCGAAAATAAAGACGAGCAAGATTAAAAAGTTTTCCGAAGATTTTTCGCCAAGTCTGTTGACGGTCGTGGACTGGGATGGCGACAGCGACAGCGACGCCGCCGTCAGACGCCACATCAAACAACTGCATGATCAACAATAGGCAGCACTTTCCATCTTAACAAAACTTTGCGCATCCCCTCGGCTCGTTGTTTGCGAACAATTGTCAGTACATTGTCAGCAACCCAGCGCTGCGAATAATACCGATTGTAATAGCTGATTTATGAGATACAACATTTCGTGTGGTTGCTTTTGATCATTGATTTAGATTCATTACAAATCATTCCATTCCATGTGTACCACATTTCAATAAATGCCATGGCACATGGAGACTACCATTTCCAGTGGGGGTGTTAGATGGGCATGGCATTTTCATGTGGTTGGAGAGATGTGGTTTTCAAACGCAATTTTTAGAAAGGATTAGTTTGAAACGCGAAAGGTAAAACAAAACTCGCTACTATATGGCCACAAAAAAGCGACGTTTAGTAAAAATGGGATCTATTGTACGATTCTGAATTTATAAAACTGAAAATTCTGTGTACGAGCATAGCAAACAAGGTAGCAATTTTATCGGTCCATTGGGCTCACAACTAAAACGTACAGACAAAAAATAGTCGCAAAGTCCCATAACGATTATTAGAATCATTATTCAGGGACGTGAAGCAGCGTCGGCTATGGTCCACAATATGGGAGGATCACGTCGGTGCAAAGGTGGAAAAACTCTCGGGGAAAATGTCGTGTAACAGTTCCATTGAATTGGTCATTCGAGTGAACATGGCCACACGACTGGGACATATTAGGACAAGCCGCACGACATGGTGACTGCCGTAATGTCCGCGACCATGTCGCTCATTCGCCGCTCCACAGCCAAGCGAAATTATTGCCGCTCACTCACTGGCTCGACATCCCCGTCCATACGTGTACGTGTATACGTGTGCAATGTGCAAGGCAACGGGTATGTGCGTTTATGTGTGTGTGTGTGTGTGTGTGTTTCATTATTATTGCTATCATCAGCATACATTTCTGACATTTAATCCAACGGTAAATACGAATGGCTCCCATGCCCTGTTATATCTACAACTGCACATGATGCAATATAATGCCTCTTATCGCTTTGAGGTATTGCCGTATTACTCTGGTAGTAAAATAATTGCTGCAACTAGCTCAAGTGCACTTTGTGCTGTGACAATATAACCCACCCTCCACCATTGGCGTCCGGGTCAACGCATCTGATCACACCGCAACCACATTACAGGTTACGTTCCACGAATTACTCCAAGCACAAGATGGTTCGGAACGGAACATGATTTACCTCTAGCAAACAGGAGCATGCCAAACATAGCACGGGTGGTGTTTCAATTGAAACACAGCTATGCGCACTAACTGCATTGCGTTAGTGCAACTAATCAAACAAGACGGCGCACAGTACTATTATGCGTTGGAGAATGACGACACTGATTAAAGATTTACCTAGCTCGTTCAATAAGCAGTGGTTATGATGATTATGCGATTGAGTAAGTTTTGCAAAATTCCCATCAATGGGGATATTACGAGATTTTAGTGAGCTGTGGCTGCAGCACAGCGATCTGATGTTTATTATGTTTTCCCATCACGCATTTGTCTCTTAACGAGGACGGCGCTGCGAGGTGAACCCCGCGTCTCAGTCCACCGCCAAAGTACCTCAAAACACAACAGGCATCCATGGGTGAGCGGCAGGCATTTCTCTTTCGCGCTCCACATCTTTGCCGAAGAATTAAGCATTCAGAACGGGAACGGAGGGAGGAGGGTGCATAAGAAAAGCCAAGTATGGAAGAACGAAGCCCAAAATCTGCAAGTTTAAAGTTCGAAAACCAATAACCAATAACATGTATATCATGAGTAGGTCTAGCTAAGTCTGCCTTAAGTTAATGCGGTATGAGGCTAAGGGAAACGTTGACTTGGCGTTCTAGCATGCTTCCACTTTTGGTATTGAAGTATATGTTGCGGATAAGGATTAATGGTCTCTTGTTGTAAGCTTGCGGAAAGATTATTTTCTTAAAATTTTCGAAAGTAATTTATTTCACCAGCCAACGAGCACGTCAGCAGAATACCCCCAACCAGAACACATTAGTTGTGGTTGTTTTGTTTTCACTGTATTGAAGGCTGCTGTCTCCGCTCTTCGCACATCGCACCTCTTCTATAAGAACTGTAATAATGTTGATGAATGTTATTTGCGTTGAGCCGTTTTAGTAATAACGAGTACAAAGCAGAGCCTCAGTCCGATGAAATGTTTTTATGACATGCTTTATAGGCGCGCAAACACAATGCATCGAGGCGTTATGGCCACAGCATTCTTGGTACATTAACTTCCACCCACCACTTGGTACCCCCCTCAACCCCCATATCACTATATTATATAATATGTATTATATACAGCCACCTTCTGGGTCTGACATGTAATCACCCTGCTAATTACAAAACTGTACAGCACAAGATTAATTGCCCATTGCGCTGCGCGCATAAGTTGTAAACGCACATAGGCGCAGTGCCCATCGTGTTGTGAATAGCTGCGGGTTCCACCATGTGTATTGTGGACGCACAAACGCCCACAACACTAACCGACCCTTAAAACATCAGGGTATGACGTAAGCCGACAAAAATCAAAAATCTCTTCGCCGCAAAACAAGTCTCATCGTCTACTCTGATTTCGCTCGGATGTTTCGCAAAGGCGCAAAGTTTAATACTTTGGACGTAAAATCCATAACCCTTTTAAAACAATTTCATCTGTAGAATTTTTCTTTCAAAGAAGCATGACAGACAATAAAACTTTCGACGTTCCATTGTAGCATTGTAAGTGCAAGGCATACACTCATAATTCAACTAGTGAAATATAGGCTATACATTACTTGTACCCCCACGTGACAAGAAACACAAACATTCTGCTGCTTGAGTTTCCAAAGTTTCCACTTAGTTTTGTATGAACACGGAACCCAGGATGAACGTGGACGCTTGGTTCATCAGCTTTTTAAAGCATTGCATATTGCAAATTCGTAAATTGTAAAAAGTTATCTTTCTTGATCAATGGAAAAGATTTGATTTTAAGGTAGGCATATTCAATGCTCATCAATTTCTACCTTATTTCAACCAAAACTGACTTCGTTTACATTATTTTTCGGTGGAGCATCTGAATAACGAATGTATGCCAGTTCTAGTAATCGCGGAATGTCAATACTTTAACATGATTTAGAACACAATATAATGGTAATCAAGCTATCAGATTGAGCCGCTGACAATGATAATTTACTTTACGAACCTATGGATAAATCGAGCAAGAATTGATTGTTGTGATATTATAGAACTTCACTGTGCCATCATTCTGCAGTTAGACAACGAGCAATGGTATAACGACCAATGGTACAAGCTCAGAACATCTAAAATAAGTCTCGAAAAACTCAAGTTTGCTGCAACGTCAAGCAACACCAACAAAAAATGCATCAAATCAAGAGACAACTCAACTCTATGTGGGACACGCCAATCAGGATATCTTCCTTGCCACTACTTGAAAATGCAATCTTTTCCAAGTTTGCAATATTGAAGTAGCAGTAGAAGAAGATATATTTGTAGTGGACTCTCCTCGAGTTAAGGGCTATGTTCAAGTTCAACATGAAATTAAATTATCAAGTTGTTTTATACGTTGTTGTGATTATATCGTTTCCACAATGAATTATGACACACAATTCAATGTAGATTGTGGTTAAATTGATATGCCTTTGTGAATTTCAAAGAAAAGCCGATTATTTCCCGGACTCTGTCCTATTTCTCTATTAATTTCACAGAGTGCTTGGTATACGGCAAAAAATAAATCCGTAATAAACAGTAGCGTGGTGTACGCCATAGGTAGGCAGCCGCGAGTGGTCAAGCCAATGCAACGCGTTCCGAGGTGATAAATTACAAACAATATCAAACCGACTTCAGGCAACATTAATCTCGTTCCAGTATTATACCATGTCCTTTAATTTAACCATCAATAGTCCGAAACATACGCGGCTCACAACGAGTTTCATTTCCCGGCTAGTAAATTACAACCTCCGCGGGAAAAAGACACACGTGGCGTGGGATTGAAAATTGTTTATTTCCTTTAAAAATAAAAAAAGAGGCCGTATCTCATATTTTAGCTGCATACGCGTACGTGTTTTGATGTATGCAAAGTTTTAAAATTTAATCCCATTTTCCCTTAAAAATTAACCACGTCAATGGCTCAAATCGAGAAAACCAAAGTAAAATATATAGAACACGATTCTGATCTACTACACTTTGGATAAAAGCTCTCGGGCTAAAGAGTGATCAAAAGGACGTGAGCCACTAGTAAAATTCAAAATGAACCGAGCTTTTATTGACTAGTGCAATATTCAGATGGTTATCATACTACGAGCATCCAGATATGGGCATACATTTTATCTATGAATAAGCAAATTCTAATCATAATGTGGACACGACGACGGTTAGAAGAGGCGGGGGAAATGACGTGTGATTCGCATCCAAGCGTCGTCGGGCAATTGGAAAACTTTTACTATAACAAGATAGGACACAGCTAAACCGCCAATATTTCGACGGTTGCGTCTCAAACGTGAGGGTCGAAAGATGAAACGCTGAGAAATATTATTATTCTCTTTTCCATGCTCTGCTATATGCAGCTCTTTGACTCCTGTCCTTTCAAAAGAGAGAGCGCTCCAGGCACAAGGGTATAGAAAAAAGAATAAACAACGATGAAAGTTTCGTAAGAAGCCAAATGAAAAGGAGGCCGAAAGAGCTTAAAGCAACGCAGCACGAAAAGCTTCCATACGTCTAGTGGTGTTTGGCCTCCGTACAATTCGAGCCGTGCCCTGGCTGGCATGCTTGTGCTGCATGCGAGCAACGAGAGCTAAACCTGATGTCCTCCCTGTTTCGCCTTTCTTCCCACTTTCTTCCCGCCTGAAAGTAGGCCGGATAACGAGCCGGGAAGCAAAGTGGGCGTTGCGGTCCCGGGTTCGCGGCAAAGCGGCCCCAAGACCTAGGAAGGCGGCCAAGCATGCCAGACAAAGGTGTGGTGAGACGCGAGGTGGAAGCTTTTCCGAAAAGTTTGTTTAGAGGTAAAAGTGGAATAGAAAATGCAACCATTTTCTCGAACATTCAGCCTCGCCAGCAGGCAGGCAGCGCGGCAGGCTCAGCCTCGTTCAGTAGGAAGACTTATTTTCACTCTTGTCCTATTCACCCTAGTAGATGCATCATGTCATGCTAAAGATAATGGGCTGTTAGGAGGTGTGGACTGACGGTGATGAATGGAGGTCGGCCATGGCATAGCACATGGTTTTGTAGGGGAGAGAAGAAGAATCACGCGACTCGATATCTCCCAGAGTAAATACCTGCAATTAGGTTAGTTCAGGTGGTGGTCGTGAGCGGGTGAGTGGGTGAGTGGGTGTCGAGATACGACCGGACCGACCGGACTGGACGGGTGACGCGATCCACACTTAGCGGCGGCTGATTGCAAGATGCGACGCCGATGGATCGAGTGTGATTGGGCCAACTTGAGCGGCGGCGATACGAGATGGCTGGTCCAGGCTACAATGGGCGGAGGTGAGAGGACGCTGTATTCGCCCGATGGAAACGGGAGAGCAAACAGGATGACAAGAAAGACGAGGAGCTTTGGGGAAAGCGTTATTGTCACGAATTTTCTTTCAGTATCTCGGGTCACCTTGAACGTTATCGGCTTCTCACGATAACAAGGTGTGAATATAAAAACATCACGAACGCTGACGTGTGCAAATAGATAAAATCGTTATTAAATTTTTGAGACTCATATCTCCTGACTAATTTGAGCACTATAGTTTAAAAAAAAACTGTTAATAACACCAAGGTCCATTTCTGTTCGGGAGAGAGGCTGGAGGGTTTGAAGTTAGTGCGACAGCTTCGATCCCCTCGTAATCCACCTCTCGACAGTACGGATTAGTGGAGGAATCCCATGCTGTTCGAGTCGTACCGTCCTTCGGAAGGGACGTT
>QKMV01001892.1:0-14579 GCA_003287335.1 Lednia tumana
ACAACTGGGAGTATTTCGGTATGTCGGTAGTCCTCGAGTAAGCAGGTATTTTTGAAGTGATTTTAATATTCTTAAAACTCAATAGTTCTAGGTCTCAATTTTCGTCAGCTATTTTTGTCTGGACCCAAAGTAAGTTAATTTCTACAGTTGGTACCACAACCCCTAGTGTGGAGTTGTTATAAAAATTGTAGTGTACGTATGCCGTGTTTTATTCGCCAGCGAGTGGGTGTAACAAATTGATGTGCTCGACTCGCTGGATTGTGTAAGCCTGAGAACGTGTCGCCATGGATTATTCAGAGCCTGTCTGTTTATGCACGTGTTATAGAAGGCCGTAGCAGAGCCTGCAGATCTAAGAAAGGGAGAAAAGCTGAAAGTGTCTTTCTTTCTATCTCAACTGACAACACGCCTTTCATTTCAGTGCGTGATTCCTACACGCATACAATTGGCGATTCTGAATTCTGATCATACAGGTTATTTGATTATTTCTTCTCAATGGAAAACCACGTGGGATAGGTGCTCAAATAAGAGTCTCGAGCGATAATTTTTATCCCCGAATCTTCGAATGTAGTAGTAGCCACGTAGTTGTTTCAAGTCTATTCTAATGTTTCCAGATAAGTATTGGAAACCTATCGAATTGTATCGTGAATCTGTTATTGGTTTCCAATATTCTGATGGGGCTGGAAATGATAATACGTTTTTCAAATCTGTTATGATTAGCATTTGCTAATACTAAAAATAGGTCTCACTATAGACACATCTATGTTATTTTTAAAAAATGCGAATTTGCCACGCAATTTTATTTGTCTGTTTGTTTTAATAAAACTAATTGAATAACTTTTCACGGGTGGTGGGCCGACTTGTAGAAGTTTGAGTCTATAGTAATGTCTGTACGTCAATTATAACGATTTCAAGACAAGAAAAGTTATAAACGTTTGTATTTATAAATGATAACACCTACCTCAATGGAAATGCATTAAGAGCCAGTTTTTCAATCTTCAAACGTGCTGTTGTTTCAAGGCCACCCACTCTATTTCAATCCCATGGCATTGTTCCGTTTAGATTAACTTAAAGCTTTAAAAAGCAAAGCTGCTTCGTACTTCCTAATTTTATGTCCCAATAAATGTATTTCTCAATTTTAAAATACTATTACTTCTCAGTGGCTAACATAATTACGTGTATAGTAAAAAAGTTACAACTATACACTGTATTTGTTTACTTTAAGCCACCCATAGCCTGGGTCCTAGTCTTTCTCACTCAAACTATGAAGACTACGCACCGAAAGAATGCAATATTAATGTGTATGTAGCCGCTTATTTTACAATCAAGTATGTAACGTTTGGTACGATCTCGTAATAAATTCTACGATTGAGTTAATATTTGATCAAATATGGGTAGGACTGCTGGTGAGGTAATCTAAGTCTGACATAGGCTGATTACTAGTGTAAACAAGCTCGTGGGTCGGTATAACAATTTGTCCCAACCATTTTCTCTTTTAACTTGGAAAAAGAAGCCGATTGGTTGTCACCATTGACGATCACTAGGTTTTTTGGAGGGCAAACTAGTTTGAAAGAAGTTTGGACATCGTAATCGGGCCACGACTCTTAATGGTTGATGTGTCCTCGCCCTATCCCCGTTGATGGCTGCTATTCAACCAGTGGATTAAATGCAAGAACTTAATTTATTTACCCTAAAATATACCAAGATAATGTTTTCATTTCATTTCAGGTTGTCGTTTTACGTTTATGGGACGGCGATCACCACTGACCAAGAGCAAAAATACCACGGCGGTTTCGTTGAACGTCCGTTCCTGAACGCCAGTCAAGCGCTCTAATATCTCACGAGTCGCGCCAACACGCATTTAGCAAATTAGCTTACTCGAAATTAGCTACCCGCAGGAAAACGTAGGTAAAATGGCAAAAGTGCGACTTAAAAATATTTAAATCAGTTTATATTTTATTTCTTGCAAAATAATTGAGACCTGCAGCATACACGAGTAAAAACTAAATATATTGGACAGTTCTCTTTTTCGTGGTCGCAGCACTCAGAAAATTACAAGCACCAAGGCCTTTCGTCTGGCAAGCTCTAGCGAAAATCTCCACAACTTCGGGAAACGGAGTGTGCGTTTCTGCAAATTCCGCCTCCAATTGCTTCGCTAAGCACCAGACGGCTCGTAGCCGCTCATCCATAGAAGGGCTGCGTACAGCGTCTTCTGGCGTGTTCGATGCGATCGTCACAGGCCTGTTGGCTTTCGTCGAAAACACGATCGCGTTACCCACAAGACGAGTCTGCAAATCAAACGCGAATATACTTGTCTGCCTTCTAGGAGAGTGAGTGCGTACTTATTTTGTTTCGTTAAGTCCTCGCCTTGAGAAATTATAAGAGAGAAGAGAAAGAAGAAGATGAATTCAATCTTATAATATTTATAATATTAGACGTATTGATCAGCAATAAGAACAAGACTTTGGACCCAAGTATCTTCGCTTTGAGCTTTTTTTGTAATAACTTTGAGAACGTCCCGTGTCACTTTGTCAGTTTTGCTTGCGCCCATTCAGGCCAAACGGCTGGCCCGAGTTTGAATACATTTTCAGGGTGCCTTTAAAATACCTCAACTGGGACCCACTGCCTTTTTGAGCACAGTCGATATAATTTTTTGCTCAAAAATTTCATTTTTGCAAATTACGACCATTTGTATCAACGTTTCCACCTATCCACTTTTTCCCCGATTTTTCACGATGCAAGCCAAAAGACTGCTTCGATTGCAAGAAAACTGTCAGGTTACCTTTGAACTGCCAGAATCTAAAACTGTAAAAGTTTCAACGTACACCATTATATGACTAAAGCTTGAGAGTGAAGAGTCGAATGGGTCGTGAAACACAACATTCTCAAAACGTTTTCCCGCGTTCTGTTCAGTCGCTCTCTTCTATACAGGGTTTTTACTATAGATATTTTAAAATTTCAAAAATTAAAATACTCACGCTCGCCCTTAAAGCTCTAGTAAAGATTACTGTCCACCGAGCGAGATTCAAACCCACTCCCAGTCCCAGATCCTTTCCAAATTGATAGTGCAGCTCCACTTAACTGCATCTTTGTTGCAATGATGATAACGAGTTGACAAAATGTAGCTTAATAATCTACAATTAAAACTCCGGGCCTACGTGTAGGAAGTGATTAGCTGTCCCTAAAAATTATCTGTGTATGTATCTTCCTCACCCTCACACCGATGAAGTAGCTGCTTTTCTTGTAGTCTTCCATGTTAGTAATTGACCACGACATCTGTAATAAAGTTAAACTCGTTAAAAATTGCACCACAGTGCAGGGCTTACACTAGCCGTTAAATTGATTTCAACTGCAATGAATAACTCACCCTTTCTGGACCTGTGTGAGTAACCCATGCTGTCTGTGGCACTCGCAGAAATGAACTGACTAGAAAAGAAAGGTCCGTCTTACAAGAAACTAGCCAAGGTTAACAAAAACCGTTCATCACCATGTAGCATCAGTGAGAACTGTTTTCTCATTGAATGTTGGCTGGCATAAGAAAGAAGTACATTCATGAAACTTACTTTCCTTTCCCGGATCACGTCTTTTGACTCTATACATGACGGTCAAATAATCTAGCGATTGCGTCTAGCGAGCGCGGTAATCACAGAGCGATGTGCAAGACAACCCCACAAACGCAACACTGGAAATCAAATTCGAGGTGGATTTCAACTTCTCTCTGACAACAATGCGCCGAAAAAATACGCTCCCCACCCCACCATAGCACGCAACACAGCTTCCTAGATAAGCTCGTCCGTTCTCGCTCCCTCGTTCTCTCAAGGCGAGCCGATCTAGAAAGCTGTGGCACGCAAGGTCACGCACTACTTGGAACTTGAAGCAAGCATGCCACTGACAGTTACAACTTTACAAGACTTGTAATGAATACGCCCTTCACGATGATGTCGGTAATTCAAATGTTATACTTGCTACCATTTTATCCCAATTTACATCCTAGTAGAAAGGCACTTCCAGTGAAATGTAATTGGACGGGCGTAGCGAATATTTCAATTTGACTACCCGTAGAAAAAGTATGTTTTTTTGTGCTTGTTCGCGCTCTGCGCCCGGCTATATGCCTGAACCAATTTCAATGAAATTTTCAAAAATCTTTCGAATTTTCCACCTTTTGCGCGCCACCGTTTACTCATCCAACAACGCATCCACTATTAGTGTTACAGCGAAGCCCGAGTAATAAATAAACATAAGAGCAAATATCTTAATAATCTAACTTTGTTAGAATATGCAAAAACCGAAGTTAGATTATTAAGATATTTCATAACAGGTTCTAGCTAGCATAGGAGAAATGCATGGTCATACTCAAGCAATCATATTATATGTAACCTGCGGTAGTCTTACGTGTCCCTTCTAGCTTTGTAACATTTTAAAAATTCCAGTTCCAGCAATGTCTGAGACTTGATGATGTTCCAACTTGGAACAAGTATTAGTCCTCGAAATATTTGAAGAGCTTACCTACTATTGGAGCTCCGAACGATCCCAAGTAAATACATTTCTGTATGATTTTGACATAAATATATGAAGAGGTACATATAGCTACTTTTTTCTAATGCACATATTATGCAGAAGTTTTTTGGAATACTTCTTTGGGAGATTGCACAGGATGCACAGAAAATGTTTACAGTGGCATGGCAGCCTCTACCGATGTTTCCAAATTCCAATATACCTTCATGGAGGAAATATGACAGGAACACAGAAATACATCTAAAATAAGCGCTACATTATGTGGGTGAGAGCACTGTAGTCTGCCATCAGTTTTATTTTTATACTTGCGATACATCCCATTACTGCAGGCTACAATTTTTACAATATTGATAGGTAGGTAATCAAAGTTATGTCAGCAAAATTGCAGAATTTGTCAATTGTGTGACAAATTCATCAAAACAATAAGAGTGCATCACTTGAAATTGTACCCCACACAATTGGAATATCCAACATTGATTTTACTAAATCAATGAGCCAACCCATTGATACAAGAAGTACATATTATAACTACTTCACTACAACGTGCCAAAAGCCAAGTTGAGATCGCCATAATGGCAAATTTCGCTGCCTAAACAAGCGATTATGCTTCCCATGTAACCATGTACTAGTAGGGATGGGACTTTAGCATCACTCAGCGTGAAATTCCATCGACAAAACTGCAGTTGAAAATAAGTGGGAAATAGAAAAACATTGAGATATGTATTAACCACCAACCGCAAAAATAAATGATTTGACGTCTAGCTGTTTAAAGTCCCATCTCCACAGCCAATAACAAATATCCTGTGTCTAGATATATATTCAAAATAGAAGCGCCTTTGATCATTTTCTGAGCGTTGATGAAATTGCTACTCAAGCAACCTGAGATCAATGCTCACTTACAATTAAATTTATCAGTTTCAAAGCTAACATATGAATAAACATAATACTACCATCAACGGTAGTAATACACATGATACCACCCCTAGGTATCAGAAAACAAAAAAATATAATATAATACAATTCAAAAAATTCTGACAAGGACTAGGCTAAATAGTAAATAGTAATAGGTATTCATAAAATAAATGTTTAATGGACCGCCGCGACAGGCCGGCGCTAGGTTATCCGGCCGTTCAGTCAGCGAGGAAGATAACGAATGATAGTTGCTTGCACAAATTTTAATGATTCAGCGCGGCGGCGGCAGCGTGATGTCAGGAATGGCGCAAGCGCACGCTGCTTGCAATGCGAGGAATGTAGAGCTGGATTATGCAATCGCCTTGGCTTCAGGTAAGAACGTTTCCCAGTATTTGATCAACTGTAACCAAACATGATGTTGAATTTTTATCAAAGCATGTTATTGAGTACAGACTTTTGCCAAGTTGGCCTGGTTGTGTTCTGTACAACTAGGGAAGCACATCTCCCAAGTTTTGAATTTCCTATCCGATGCTGAATGAGGATGGCCTTGAATTACGATGGCTTTTAATATTCAGACTTGATATTTCAAAGAAATCGGCATGTTAACGAAGAACTGGAATCATTTTGAAGCAAGCCATATAAATATTACAAAACTTTATTACTGCAAAACTGAGTTGGCATTGCTAGCCAATGGTTATAGCCTGTACACACCAAGGATCACCAATGCATCGTGTGTATGGCCATTCTGACGCATTGGCAGCCCGTCTGTCAGATAGACACCGGCTTTATTCCACTGGCTGCAATCCGTGCCCTCGACCAATGATGTCGCAGCTGCTCTGCCATTTTTTTCATCAGCCTCTGTCTAGTCATACTCGTTATCCTCTGCTTGCTATTGTTATTATGTTTGTTAAATGTTCATTACTGTAGGAGTATAATTCCCTTTACTAAGTTACCATTATTCATTTTGGGTTACCAAAAATAAAATTCACAGATATTTTATTTTAATGAATGCTGCCGAACTTGAATGGCATGTGACAGGTTAGGGTTAGGTTCACTGTGAGCGGAATCCAGTCGTGCCTGGTGAATCCGAGAGATTCAATCTTCAGGCTAGCAATCTGTGGTATTTACTGGCTAGGAAGCCTGTTTTACACAGTCAAATTTTCCACCTAATTTATTTCACACAATTTCCTTCCAACAATTGAAGACGAATTACAAAAACTGTAACTGAAGAAACTAGAATTATGTCAAAAAAATTGGATGAAAAATTCGACAGTATAAAACAGCCTCTAACCCGTCTTATTGGTCTATAGCAGCTGCAATGCTGCAATATTGAGTTGAAATTCTGGGTGCTATCAATTCTCTGACACAAAATCACCAAGGCCATGCATTCGGATATGAGAAGGCCAAATTGTCACCTGTTGTTGATGCGTCATCAAACTCTCCAGATACTGGATGATCGTGACTTTGAAGTCTTTTACGCGGTTCACTTCGAAACGTTCCATCTCCTTCTTGATCATTCTGGAAATATTGTCAAATTCTTCTTGCCCGCGCTCCACTTTTGACTCCCACTGGAAAGGACAAAGAATTTCCAAGGTTAAAAACAAATCATTACGATCCTTCCAAAATTTGAAAGTTGAAACAAGCACAAGTTCTCAAAAAAACTGTTAGTTAACTGGGTTAAACTGCTGAAAACTTCTAACAAACAAATTAAAAGATTCTATGAAAACAAGTGCTGAAATTAGACAGAAGACATGAGTCTTAAAATTTTTTAAAACACAAGTTTATTGCTAAAAGATGATTGCCTGTAGCAAGAATCGCCACATTAAAACTTCCACTTTATCGTACAGCACCGCTTGTTTTAATCATCTCGACTGACTTTTAACACCTTCCCTCACAATTAAACAGTTAATACTGGGTTAGCAATTCCGCTTCTAAGATCACTTTATTCCACATCGACACATAGCAACTCCTGCAATGAACAAAACCCACAATTTGTGAAAGAGAGTAAAACTATCCAGTTAAATAGAAGAATTTTTGACACATGCCTTTGCAAAAAGTCGTTTAAAAAAAATATGTCATTATGTCAATGTCTTTAAAATTAAAATAATCCAAGCACTAAAAAAACACACTAAATTGCGTAAATCACCTCGACAACTTCCATAGCTGCCTTGTTTCCCGGGTCCGGCTTCCCCGAGAGATCCAGTTTGGCCTTCGCCTCGCGTTTCTTGTTTAGCATCAGCTGCGAGTGTTGCCAATTCTGGTAGACCTTCACTCGCTCATGGAAAACCTCCTGCAACACAAACCGCTAACGCTAGGAACCCAGCAGCAACACTCCACCGCTAATGATGATTTGATTGATGCTAATGATGATTATTGACAACTGGCCCTGAGGCACTGGTCCACTGGCGGCGGTGAATTATAGCGCGATTATGATGATGATGACAACTTAACAGGGAAGAGGGGAAACCTGATGCCGGCACGTAGCCTACTCCTGTTAATTGATTATGTGGTGTTAAACGCCATACATCTCTTTGACTTATGGCATTAAGTCATTTGGCGTCGGTGAATAATAGGGCGATGATGAGCCTAACAGAGAAGAGGGGAAACTCGGTGCCGGCATGTAGCCTACTCCTACTGAAAAGCACCAGGGGGACCACCATTCAACATCCCTTTCGAAGGACGGTACATTTTGAAAGGCAGGATTCTTCCACCAATTTGTGCTGTCGAGAAGTTGATATAAACAAGAGTGACGCTGCTGTAATAGCTTCAAACCCTTTACTCGAATAGTAAGGTCTCCCAAACTTCAATCTGGGCACATATATCTATATATCTATATTTCAGTATGGATGACACAAACCCCAGATATTTACCTCGTTCAAAAAAATTGAAAAACATACTCTCGGCTGTAAAAAAAGTAGGAACGAAAGTGAACTTATTACTTAGTGTGCTGCACGAGCTGACTGCAAACAACATAAAACTTGAAGCTCAGCTGACTTAAAAGTTGTAATTGACTTCTAAGTTCTGCTTCATCATACAATGTAATCACTGAGTAGTGAGAAGCGTACCTTGATAGCACCGATGAGCGCCACGTAGTCCTTGAGAAGTTCGCACAGAAGTGAGAAATCTGCATTTGCCTGTTCGTTATGCAACGCCTCAACCTGCAACATACATTTCAGTTTGTCAGTAGCCGCAGTTGCACTTGCTTAGCCTTTAACACCTGGTAACAAAGATAAAATTTCTGTCTGCACAGGGGAAAGCTCTAAGCCTTTCTCTGAAGGACAGAGCAATACACAGATACTTGGAAGTTATAATCATTTGCATTTAGAAGTAGTTACAAATTGATTAGGTGCAAACCACACAGGTTTAACTTGAGGCTGGTCTCACTTGAACACTCAGATCAAGAAGCCTACCTATGGATTCAACGTAAGATAGGTAATTTTTAACATATGAACGAAGGTTTTTTATGTTACACATAGCTCTTCAGTTGTTACCTAGTAGTACCTAGTTTTTATGGTCAAGTGGGTAGTTATGTACGTAAAAAAAGCCTGGTCACCTTCTCCTCGACTTCCGCGAGCTGCGAGAGTGCACGCGACAGACTCGTGTGCTCCTCGCAGTTGCTGAGCATCGCCGTGCTCTTGGCAAAACTCGACGTGAGAGCCGACAGATCCTTCCGATGCATCACCAGCGTCTCGACGCTCGCGTGCAGCTTTCGCAGCTGAGCGTCCAGATTCTCCACCTGCTGCGTCTTCTCTTCGAACCACTGCACGCGTCGCGCATGGAAACAACGCCCAAATATGTTAGTCGAGAGCCGCGTCGCGTGACCAGACAAACGGCACGATTAGACACGTTAGTTAACTAGGCCTACCTGGTGAGCCTCAATTAGAAAGAAAGAAAACAAAGCAGTGAATTGTGATGTCAAAAAGTAATTCAAGAGATAAGAGTTTTGGTTTCATTAAAAGCTATACTGCTAGGCATTAGCTATACTACTAGGCATTTCGCATTAGCCTTCGATTGGTTGTTGCGTCGGCATTTACGTCAACTCCTACTTTAAGTGGCAGCTGGAAAAGCCCACCGATTTTAAGTTTAAGAAAAAAACTGTTTGCTAAACTGGGTATAACTACTAAGAACTCGACTAACAAATTCCCAGCGTTTCGCGAAATGTATCATAGGCTTCAATAGAATTGCTCCAGATGAAGCCCATGATACACTTTGCAAAACATTAGGAATTTATTAGTGGAGCTCTTAGTAGTTTTACACGGTTTAGTAAACAGTTTTTTTTTAACTAATGCAAATATTAAGAAGTAGACATGAGTCTAAGAGATTTTCAGTTTTTCTTAATTACTAGCGCTAAACTGTACGTGGCAGTCACCAAACTTGCACAACTCCAGGAGTATTTAACTGGCTTTGACATTTTTGTTAAGTTTAACAATGATAACATTCAATTAAAATCCGTTAATTTAAAAAAGCTATGATTACAAAAATTTCAAACAATGTTTACCATACGGTCAGGTAAATTCTCCTCAAGGTGTGCAAGTTTGGTGTCTCTGCCGCTTGGGGTTAAGCTGTTGTAACTAAAATAAACTTGAAATTGGGTGGGTTTTTCCAGCTGCCATTAATCCAGCCTCAGCTCAGAGTTGAGCAAGTGATAAAACTGGCTATAAGTAGGACTGTTTATTACGTGGAAATTGTTAAGTACGTAGGTATAGCATTAGCGTAACGTCTCAGCAATGGTTAGAAACTGCTTACTGGAGTTTTCGTCTTGCGTGGCGTAGGATAAAAGTGACGGAATAAGGGGGCACTACTGCTATTCCTAGGGACCAAATTACTTACAGCTCTATGAGCATTGGTAGGGCCCTCCCTAGGAAAAATTCGTTACTCTCATGACCATGCTGCATTGTAATTTGTGATGTAGCAGATATTGAGTCCGAAGGAGAGGCAGTGAAAGATATTGTATGTCGGTATACAGATACATACTATACACATAGCGTATCATTTTGTTTGCACTTGCAGTGATGGTAGATTAGCATACGGTGATTGTAATATTGACATTGTGTGGTTGTGATTGTAATTGATACAGCGTTCTCATTACAGGAATTCTAAACTGTGGTTCTCTATGTGAGAATGCCGAACGGAGCTTTCGTTCCCCGCTAAGCTACATCCTAGAACATCCCAGAATTAGAAAATAGGCACAATTCCATGGTACTATTCCTCTTTCAGCTAGTTATGAGAGGAAGCCAAGAAGCTCAAAATGGCATGTGGGGGGGAAAAGTGGGTTCTTGTCTGTGAAGAATATTAATATCATTTCAAAAATACCTGCCAACTCAAGCCAAAGCAAATTAAGTCAAATTTCCAAGTCAAATTTGTATTCCTTGCGTTCGTTCTTGTCGAATACGTATAAATGATTTATAAATTAAATTACAATAATCTTTTAGTCTTGCACTATAAACGAAGAAAGATTAGCAATTTAAGGCCAGAGCTAAATTATATTCTTACCTAGATATCATTGTATCATGGTAGTGGTGTCGGTACTGGAAATAGGATAATCACTAGAACTGATGTAAGTGAATTTGAGATCATTGGGCAAGCAAGTTGCTGAGTTCAGTGACTAATTACTGTAAGTGTGCATAGTTTTTGGTAAGATATGTATTGTGGGTTAAAGTGAGGGGAGAGGTGTCAAGGCTCACGTGCATCTCACCAAAGGTTAGCAGCAAAGAATCGGCAGAAGCCAGAAGTAGCATTATTTTACTAACGTTTTGCAAGAGCCTTCATGGTAGAAATGTTGGTGGATGTAGGATGAGGTAGAGATGTTAGATACTTTATTTTCACTAAGGTTCCCAGAGCTCCTCTTTTCTCACTTACAGCTAAATTACCGAGTTTCTCGTGATTTAGGCAGCTCAAGGCAAGCAGTGGGCGTAAATTAAAACCTCGCTATTGTTGCCAATACCTTAGGGTAGGTAAAGTGGATACTTACGGTGTCACTTTCATCCATCTTGTACGTGATTTTGTTGACGGTTTCCCCGACCTTGTTGAAGAGCCGCATCACGCCGGCACCACTCAATGCAGAAGTGTTGGTTGCCTTGGGTAGTTCAGCGTCGGACTCGAGGAAGTCCCGGAAGTCGGGGTCAACGTAGAGCACGGGATGTGCGGCCGTTCGATTCACGTAACGCTCGAGAGAAGCGCGTCGCTTCTCAACAAATTCGGCCGAAGAGCCCTCCGCTTGGTTGGAGATCTTGATCTTGGTGGTCCCTGAGGGAAGGGCATTCATGTACACAAACTGCAACTATCATTGTCAAACTTGGGATCATAATTTACTACCCCTGCTATAGGACATTCACTAAATCATTAGCAGCCAAAATATTCGAAAATCAGAAAATTCAAGGGCCGGTAGTACGACCGCTTCCGAACCTTTTTCATAAGTTTATCTGCCGAACAGCCTAGTGACTATGTTTAGATAATTTCATAGAACATACCGATCATGCTCTTCTCGGGGGCTGGTGGAATTATGCGTCCCGTCTTGAGATACTTCTCTACCAGCTTATCATGCAGCCCGAGGAAGTCGCTGAATCGTCGCACAACAGTGAAGTTTGTTTTGCGGAAAAATTTCATGTTTGTTTTGGTTACCACTTTGTACGCTAAATATGATCCCATCCCATCGCCAACCTTGTGAGGTTCAGTCACTGAAACTTCTAAAAACAGATCACCTCCTAGAACTTCTAGCTCCTCAGCTCTTTTGTTGCTAATTGCTTTGGATGGTTTTGGAACAGGGGGAGTTTCTACTGGTCTCAGGCTTTCTTGAGATAGCTCAAGTTTTGGCGTGTCGGAAGCTCCGTTAAATAGATTGTCGTCATCTTGCAGATGCATATCCTGGAAAAAATTGAAAGCCATAGATATTTTGCCAGTCTGTTGAATCAGTTTGTATCACCTTAGCAACTCTGTATGTGATTGTTTTTTCCTACTGTGGTTGCTACTTAAAATTTTTATGAGCTTATCACTCGCATGGCCCTCTGTATAGATACTAGTTCCCTTGCTGGTTCCCTATGCTCTTATGTGTGAATGTGTTTCATGAGGGCCGTAGATGTGGTAATCTTGTACACATTTTAGTATACAGAGATATTTAAAAGCATTTCCATGGATAGCTCATACCAACCAAATGCAATGAAAAATCGAGCTATAATATTACATAGGTATACATTTGCGCACAGAAAAGACTTCGACTCGAGCAACGTATAAAGTCGAGTTCGAAAAATTACCTCCACGGCAGATGAAAACATGTCATCAAAATCATCTTCGTCCTGTTTGTCGATTTCAACGTTGTCGAAGAGGGGAGGTGGTTGCATATCGTCAGCCATAACCAAAAATCTGCAAAAATATGACACTTTCTTACTTTCTTAAAATGAGTTTTCCAAGACCGTATAAAGTATAAACTAAATCAGCGATAGAGTGATGTTTACCGTTATGAACCGAAATGCAGCATCCACTTTTTAAATAGCAAACTGGGAGAAAAAGGGGAGGAGAAATTGTCACTGACAGATAACGTCACGGTTTGACACAACGAACCATTTGGGTTTGACACAACTAGGGGGCGTATATACAACCAAAGCCAGTTATACATAAACGAAAATATTAATTGGGCTTTGTTGCTTCAAAAGTTTCCTATTTAAATGTACATTTCAGCTACTTACGTGTAACCAATTTTACTATAAAATTTATACAATTCGCTGGTATATATTTCTTTTATGATTGGACGTCAACGTAAATCTTGAAAATAATATGAATATTGGTCCAGAATCGGATTGGTGTAATTTTACTTTGAAACCGACTTGAATTCAGCGCAACACTTGCTACGCCTGTTGCCTCTTTTCGTTAAAATTCACAAGAACGATTGCTAGTCAACCACCAAGAACCAGCCGATCAACATTCAACCATCCGAATCCCAAACCACCGACCAGTTATCACTTTTCGATCGTTCTGCTACCTATTGTACACTTTCCGAACGAAATCTGACGTAATTTTCATACTTATCTGGGTCTCAGCGCAACAGGACTGGACAGTGAAACCGGAACAAGTCGGGAGAATACAAATGGCTGCAGTGAGCAATGGGCGACCTGCGATGGAACAGCAAGTAGTGGGTCCTCAGGGCGTAGTGGACAGAATTAAACTCTTACATCCGATGGTAAATGAAAAAGATTCACCACTACCAAGAGCTTGGAGTACCAAGGAGAAATTTAATTACATTGGCTTGTCGCAGAATAACCTCAGAGTCCACTATAAAGGTAAGGTAGTTAGTACGTTCAACTTCATATGATTATGGATTTTAGTCCATAGACCCTATCAATAAAATTCGGGACTGACAGTGCTTTGTATATTTTGCCAAAATAATTTACGTCTGCTTTTCGCGATCAGATTGATGTAAAGTGCTGTGTGCTCATTCCCAATCCAGATAGGCGTAGGAACTATGTTCAATGTCAGCCATAGAAAGGTCCATTTGCAACTCGTCAGGCGTTGTAACAAAGAAACAGCTGATCAGATTGTGACGTAAGTAATTCCTAAAGGCAGTGATAAGACAAGAAGTTTGTTAATTTCTCTATAAACTTGAGCTTGTTTGGCCTCGAAAAGTCATCGCGAAGAACTACGCAGTTTGTGAGGTAAAGCTGCTGCAGTTTATTTTAATCAATAGACGAACGAGTGAAAGATCTTTCCCATGTCAAGTCACACTAGCAGCGAAGTAGTACGGAATTTGTGCGCATTGCACTAACAAAATATGAGGTTGATGTTTATTGTCAGTTCTGTACTTTTGGACAGCTGCCAATCTTCAGCTGACAGATTTTAATTGGATGAGCAAAATACGCGAAGAAAGACCATACGATCACAAATTAACGATTTAAGTTTTTCTCGTTATTCTCTAAATATAATCAAAACTCAAGCAGTGCGCCCAGATACATCATCCTCTGACCACAGAACATTACCTACTTTCTAATTAGGAATGCATGTAATTAAAAACAGGTGTACCAGGCTGTGAATTACGTTTCTATTGTCATTTCTCCCAAGCCAAAGTGCAGAACAAGTTGAATAACCATGGGGATTTTAAGAATATTAAAATCACTTCAAAAATACCTGCTTACTCGAGGAATTGAACCCCGGACCTTTTGCTAACA